>CAUYRT010014351.1:0-48880 GCA_963574885.1 Lepilemur ruficaudatus
CCTGAGCAACAGTGAGACCTCGTCTCTACTAAAAATAGAAAGAAATTAATTGGCCAACTAAAAATATATAGAAAAAATTAGCCGGGCATGGTGGCGCATGCCTGTAGTCCTAGCTACTCGGGAGGCTGAGGCAGAAGGATCACTTGAGCCCAGGAGTTTGAGGTTGCTGTGAGCTAGGCTGACACCACTGCACTCTAGCCAGGGCAACAGAGTTAGACTCTGTCTAAAAAAAAAAAAAAGAAAAGAAAAAAAGAATATGGCAGAAGTGATGGAATGTGACTCCCAAGGTTAGGTCAGAAAAGATAGCACAGCTCTACCTTATTCTCTTGGGCTTTGAATGTTATAAGGGACTATGGCCTTATGCAGTAAAATATAACTCAAAACTTCCAAGGATTAGCACAAGAAAGTGAAGTTCCAGGTTAGGAGAGGGAAATAATTTGCTGGTCACCACTCAATTTAGTTTTTGCTTATGTTTCTAATGTTCATTGTCACTGCCAGCCCCATACTGGGCCCTAAAGGGTCCTCTTCCTATTTAACATTCTGATATAAAAGCAACAAAACCTCTTCCTTTGGTTAACCTGTAATACTGAAGACAGACTGAACTTTTAAAAAGACTTTCTTATATGTTAGAACAAAGGGAAAATAAACAGAGAAAAAAAGTGTAAAATCATTCTACCTAATACACATATTATATAATCCGATTTATATTTAACATATAACTGTACAGATACGTACATAAATGCACAGAAAAAAGTCTGGAAGCTTACAGGCTAAACTATCATTTATGGTTATCTGTGGAAGAACAGAGGTATGGAATGACTGCGTATGTGTGAAGGGTAAGTGAAGAATGGGAAGGGAAGTAAAGAGGGAAGGGGGACTTGGATTTTTAAAAAGTCTGTTTTGCATTATTAGAAAATTGATGATGAGAATGTGTTAATGAATCATTTTTATAATTAAAAAATAAATTATGTAATATAAAGAAAAACAAAAGCGATCCAGTTACAACACAGAGTTCTTCTATTTCATGATCATCAGCTTGCTACTAGGACTACTGGCCACACCAGAGCTTTCCTACTAACCCTGAGGTCTTTAGAAAGCTTTGCTGCAAACTTTCTGCATATCTTATTTGGCCTGCCTCCACAAGGGATGTGTCTAAGACCCACTACCAAAGAGCTGACTCAGAGACACCACATTAGGCATCTCCAAGGCCAATACCAGGGAAGCAGTTGCTCTATCCATTATTGTTTCAGCCAGCTATCACAGCACTCATTCTGGGAAGCAAACCCCTCCAAAACACAAGGCTTAAAACAATAATCCTTTATTATGCAGGTCACTGACTGGAAGCTGGGGGTGGTTCCAGACCTGCTCCAGGTGTGTCTCTCATTCTTCTTGGATCAGCAGGCTATCCAGGTATGCTCTTTACATTGCGAATGGCAGAAGTGCCAGACCGGCAAGCAGAAACATGAAATACTTCTTGAGGCCAGGCTCATAACTGTCACACTGTCACTTCTGCCCATATTCCTTTGGCTAAAAGCCAGTGGAATAATGTAAGCCCAACATTTACAGGGTAGAGAAACATCCTATCTCTAATGAGAGGAACTACAAAGCCATATTTCCAAGGCATGCATGCCTACAGTAGAGAAAAATTGGGAACTATGTTATCCACCACTGTTATCCACCTGGGATTTTCCAGCTCACTGCCAATTGGCAGTGGGAGATACACATTTCTTCTCAAGGTGGCTGACAACATTAACAATATGACCCAGCAGGTGAGATCTGTGCCTAACTACAGGAATCAAGCGTTGTCCTTGCATGCTCCTTAATATGCCATGCTATGTTTGTTATGGAAATGCAGTAGTATTGATTATTAATTAATTCCTTACAAATACCAAAGTAGGCAATTGTTCCCATAAGTTACAGGTTATTTTACAAGAAACAGGACATAAAAATACTGCCTTAGAAAGGGTGCTATGTATGCAGTATGCTGTTCATTATGTATTGAAGGTTTGAATATTACCAAGGCTTTATAAATCCTTTAGTTCAAAAGGGAGTCACCATGTTTTAGAACTCAGAAATCCACAAAACTTCCTCAGTGTTAAGAGGATCTTTGACTAACCGTCGTGCTATCCAGGTTTCCCCTGGGTTTAAGAGTAAACGTTTCTTAAATAAGAATAGGACCCCCCCCCCGAGTTGCTTTTTAAGCTAGGAAAGGAAGAATCAACCCCAAGTAGAGAGGCAGTAACAGTATTAAAAAAATAAAGAGATCATTACATTCGTAGGTTCTTCAGGGACTTAAATCAGTGGAGCCTCCTGTGGTTTTCGGACATTTGAGCTCTATCTAGGGTTATTTCCATGATTCCCACGTTCAAGAACAGCTACCACTTATATTCCTCAGGGTTTCCTCACTCAAGACTGGTTGTGGAGCAGCACAAAAGAGTAAGGCTGGAGCCCTGAAATGAAGCTGGCGAATAGTGTGCCAGGTGCCAGGTCTATCGCAGTGAGACTGCAGGAGCCGGAGAGCGGAGCACCAGGACAGCCCCCGCGCGCTCCGGGACGGTCAATGCTCTTTGTTAAAGAAACAAACGCAAGAAAACGCGGCGGCGGGGAATGGTGGTGGTGAGGGCAGCGAATGAGGCGTTTGTATGCATAACTGTGCCTAAGAAAACGCATTAATAAGACGCGCCGAACGTTGGGCAACCCAGGGCACCGTGTCATTGGCTTTTGTGCACTTGGAGGCGCGTGAGAGTGCCCTGTTCAGAGGTTCCCCTTTGTGTGAAAGTGTGAAACCAGAAGCGTGTAGCGACTGCTGGCTTTTCGTTTTCGAATTCTCAGGCACTTGGCCCAAAATACTCCCTCGCCAACACACTCTCCATCCTCGCACCAACAATACTCGGACTTGAGTTACTTCTCCGTTGCGGACCGAGCGCGGAGCGACAATGGCTCGGCGCGGGCGCCGGCAGCTCCCGGGGCAGCGCCGAGGGGCGCCCGCCGCGCTCCGCAGCTGCGCGCTGGGCCCGGCCGCCCGACCGCCAGCCAACGCCGGCACCAACCGCCGCGCGGCCGGGCCGTTGGGCGGGTGGTAATTTCTGGGAATGGGGCGGGGTCCGCGGGTGTACTAGGCCGGGCGTTTGCGAGCGAGGAGGAGGAGCGGGCGGCGCCGAGGGGCGCGAGGCTGGCGGGGCGGTGCGCCACGTGCGTCACCGGCCGGGGCGGGGCGGCGTCGCGCTCCTGCCCGCCCGCACCCCCACTTTTACTTAGCAGAGGCTGAGCAGTGGGACGAGACGGGTCTAGGCTGGGAGTTTTGCAACCTCTCGCTCCGCAGTAACTGTCGGACTGCCCGAGTGTGGGCAGTCCCCAGAGGACAAGGGCGAGAGGCCTGAGTTAGGGACGGGGTGACAGCAAGGGCCCGCGAGGGGCCTCAGAGAGCGGCGAGGGTGTGTGCGTGCGGTCCCCGCCGACTGGGAGAAGCGGGCGGGCGGGCGCTGCAGGTGCACGCGCGGCCCCTCAGTCCCTACACGCTTGCCCCGCGCGGTGGGGCTCCCCGCACCAGTCCCGGGCTGGAGAGCGGGATGGGGGAGCCCCGGACAAGGAGCCGGACAAGTGGCGAGCGTCTTGACCGGAGAAGGCGGGTTTGGGAGAAGTTGGGCGATAAGAGGGCGGGATTCGGGAGAGCAACAGAGGCAGGTTCGGCGTGTTGGTGGGGGCCGAGGGCGGCGGGGCCCCGCGGGGTATAAATAGACGGTCGGGGTTTGACAGGCGCTGCGGTGACTGGCGGTGCCGTCCCCCCACCCCCGCCCCGCCCCGCCGCGCCGCGTGGGGAGGGGAGGAGCGCTCGGAGCGGGCGGGGAGGGGGAGGCGGACTGGAGTGTCCTGGTGGCGGCGGCTGGAGGCCGAGGGGGAGGAGCCGAGGCGGGGGGTGGAGGGAGGAGGCCGGGAGCGGGGCGGGGGCCACCATTGCTCCCCGCGCCGAGCTCTGTGTCGCCGCCGTCGCCTCGGCGGTTGGCGGTCGGTGGAGCGGCGCGGGCGGGGGGCGCAGCGCGGGGCTGCGCGGCGCGCCTCTGTTTTGTCTCCTCTTCTCCCTGTGGAGCGGCTTGGGCTGCGGGGGAGGCCCCGGCTCCCTCCGGACGCCCGGCCAACGGCGGCAGCGGCGGCTAGTCCGCGGCCCTGCTGGGAGGGAAAGGGGTGCCGCGGTCTTTCCCAGGCGACGCGGAGAGCAGGTAAGAGCGCGGGCAGCCGAGGCTGGAGAGGGGGAGCGCGGAGGGCGCGGCGATAAAGCCTCGCTGTCCCGAGTGCCGCCTCCTCCCTCCGCGCCCCCGCCCCGCGCCTGTGTTGTTTGCTCCGGGGTTTGCGGAGGGGTTTTCCGGAGGCTTTGGCGGTGACACGAGAAGGGGGCCAGGAAAAGGGGGCTGAGTGTCCTCGGGCAGCGGTCGGGGAGCGGGACTTGGAGAAAGGGGAAGGCGCGCTGCGCGCCCGCCGGCTGGGGACGCGGGGCGCAGGGCAGGGCTGAGGGAAGAGGTTACGGACCCCGGCGGGGGGGATGGGCCGCGCGCAGCTGGTCTCGCCGTGTTTACATCTCTGCGCGAGTCACCTCTGCCGAGAAGCGGACTGAACTGACCCGCCTCATCCCGCGGGGAGACCGGGGCGGGGGTCCGGCTCGGCTCCTGAGGAAGCGCGTCCTGGGAGGGTCTGTGTTGGGCGGGAGTCTGCGGCGGGCGCCGGGGCTGGGCGGCGAGCTCGGGGCGGGACCTGGGAGGCTCGGGCCGCTCCGTGCGGCGGGGCGGGGTGGGGGGTGGTGGTGGCTGGACACCAGTTTCCTTCCCGGTCGGGCCTTATCGCCGCCGCTTACCTTTCCTTCCCTCCGCGGCTAGCTTGCGCGACAGGTTGAACTCGGCCGTTCTTTTATTCTCGCTCTCCACGCCGGCCCCCTGCTGCCACTTCCCCCAATTCCCTGGGGGAGGGGGAGGGAGGCTTGGCTCTGATCGGAATCTGTTTTTTAAACAAAACAAAAACAGGCTCAGTAACACGCACGTCCAGTAACCGCCTTCTGGGTCTTTTCTCGCCAAGCTGGCCCTCGGGGACCGCGCTACTGGATGTTCTGGAGGCGCGGGAGGAGGACGGTGAGGGCTCTGCCAGGGCTGGGTACTAACTCGGTACTGACTCTCCCCGAGCAGCTTCGTGAGCAGGGCAGCAGAGCCCCCTCTCTTGCTCTAGTTGGGCATTTTTATTTCGTGTCAGTAAAGGACGGAGAAAATACTCCATAACACGAAGAGTAATCCAGATTGCACAGTTTCTAATGTTCCTCATGTGCCAGCATCCTAGGCTTCCTTTCTAGGAGCCAGATGCATTGCAGAATAGCTTTTAAGTTCTTAGTACTTCATTAAATGAGCAAGAAGGGGACACTTCGTTGTAAAACTGTAATACTTCCCCCTTTCTTATGTTCATGAACATTTACTTCAGCCGTATGGTTTAAATTCTAATCCGGTGATGAGAGAACAGTAATCGTGTGTTTGGTAATCAGATTTGCTTTTCTTTTTATTTGTCTCTACTGAGAGGTAAATTATGCAACTCTTCTAGCGCCAGAATCACAGAAAAATGTATGTTTTACTAAGATAGGATTGGGTATTTGTGTTTCAGAGTTCCTTCAAAAGGTAACATGACTTTATGTAAGACTGGAAATTATTGAATTACGTTTAAAGGAATTTAGGAATAAAGTTTATATCGTACAATACTTTTATAGAGTAGATTCATATGAATATTATTGAGATATCTAGTTAAACTTATGAAAACGAAACTGAATAGGAAATTGAGATATGTTGGGCATTTAAAATTCAAATATTTAATGTCAACTTATTTTGAAGCTTAGTGATTTCTGATAACTTGGATTAATCATTGTCCCTCATCTCAGACATAAATATTCATTTACACAATAATCAGCTTGAGTATGGTTGGGAAGAATTTGTAGCTTTGGGATTTTTATATCGTGAGTAAACAGATTGATAACTATGGTAGGGCCTGCCAGTGTTAATAGCTTTACCTCCTCAGAGTTTGTGTACCTTTTTGTGTGTGTGTAGGATGGTAAACAGCTTTATTGCGATATAATTCACATATCATTGAATTTGTTTTAAAGTGTACAGTTCTGTGGTTTTTTCTTTCTTTTTTCTTTTTTTTTTTTTGTTTTTGAGACAGGATCTTGCTCTGTTGCCTGAGCTAGAGTGCAGTGGTATCATCATAGCTCACTGCAACCTCAAACTCCAAGCAGTGCTGGTGGCTCAGCCTCCAGAGTAGCTGGAACTACAGGTATAGGACACCACACCTGGCTAATTTATTTTTTAATTTTTTGTAAAAACGAGGTCTCCTTATGTTGCTCAGACTATTCTGAACTTCTGGCCTCAAGGTATCCTCCCACCTCGGCCTGCCAAAGTGCTGGGATTACAGATGTGAGCCAGCCTCAGTGGTTTTTAGTACAGTTGTTCCTTGGTATTGGTGGGGGATTGGTTCCAGGACCTCTTGAGGATACCCAAATCCATGGATCCCCAAGTCTCTGATGCAAAATGGCATATAGTATTTGCATATAAGCTATGCACATTCTCCCATATACTTTAAATTATCTCTAGATTACTTATGATACCTAATACAGTGTACATGCTATGTAAATAATTGTTATATGATATTGCTTAGGGAATAATGATGTGGAAAAAAAGTCTGTACATGTTCAGTACAGTTTTTTCCGAATATTTTCCATCCTTGGTTGGTTGAATCCGTGGATTGGGAACTCAGGGCTGACTTTATATTCAAAGTTGTGCGACTATTACCATAATCAACTTTAGAATATTTTCATCACCCCAAAAAAGAACCCTGTACCCATTACTAGTCAATGTTCATTTTCCCCCAACAATCCCAGTCTTAAGTAACCGCTGATCCACTTTCCATCTTTGTAGATTGGCCTATTCTGGACTTTTCATATAAATGAAATTGTATAATGGTCTTTTGTGACTGGTTTCTTTCACTTAGCATAATATTTTCAAAGTTTATTCATGTTGTAGCAGGTGTCAGTACTTCATTTCTTTTTATCGCTGAGCAATAATATTCCATTGTATGGATATATTTTATTTTTCCATTCATCAGTTGATAGACATCTGAGTTTCCACTTTTTGGCTATTATAAATAATGCTGCTGTGAATAATTGTGTATATGTTTGTGTGTGAACATGTTTTCGTTTTCTTGGGTAGGTACTCTTTTAAAGAAATCAGCTTTTTGATTTATTTATAATACCAAAAAATTCATCCATTTTGAGTGTAACATTCAGTGATTTTTAATAAATACATGTAATTGTGAAACTCACCACAAGCCAATTTGAGAACATTTTCATGGCCTCCAGAAATTCCTTATAGCCTGTTTGCAGTTAATCCTCTCACCCCCAGCCTAAGGCAATCTCTGATTTGTTTTTGTCTTCATAGATTTGCTTTTTCTGGATATTTCATATAAATGGAATCATACAACATGTAGTCTTTTGCATCTGTTTTCTTTCATTTAGCATAATGCTTTTGGGATTCATTCTTACTGTAGCATGCATCAATATTTTGTTCTTTTTTATTGCTAAATAGTATTTCTTTTTAATGAATATACAGTAGTTCTCCATTATCCGTGGAGAATACCACTGGGGGATTCTAAGACCCTCAATGGATGCCTAAAATCTCAGGTAATACTGAACCCTATATATACTGTTTTTTTCCTCTCTATGTACATATCTGTGATAAAGTTTAATTTGTAAATTAGGCACAGTAAGATTAAAAACAATAAAATATAACAGTTATAACAATATACTATTCACAATTTCATGGCTAGGATATTTGTTCTTACTGTAGATCTTAGCAACCTCAGTATACAATTCTTTTTTTCTTATTAAATTGAGAACTTTTACCTTTTCACTTAAAGGAAGCATTTTACAACTTCTTTTTTGGCATATCTGAATTGTCAGCGTCACTGCTCTTGAGCTTGGGGGCCATTATTAAGTAAAATAAGCGTTACTCTAACACAAGTACTGTGATACCATGACAGAGGATCTGATAACTGAGATGGCTACTAACTTAGTAACTAACAGGTAGTGTATACAGCATGAGTATTTGGACAAAGGGATGATTCACATCCCAGGCAGGACTGAGAAAGATGACATGAGATTTCATGTTACTCAGATTGGGGTGCATGATTTAAAACATGGATTGTTTGTTTCAGGAATTTTCCATTTAATATTTTCAGACCACCTTTGACTGTGGGTAACTGAAACTGTGGAAAGTAAAACTGGATAAGGAGATAAGGGGGAACTACTGTACCACATTTTGTTTATCTGTTGACAAGTTTATAGGTGTTTGGATTGTTTTCAGTTTTTGAGTATTTCGAATAATGATCCTTGAATATTTGAGTACCAGTCTTAATGTGGACATTTGGTTTCATTTCTGTTACGTAGATATCTAGGAATAGAATTACTGCATCATATGTTTAACTTTTTAAGAAACTGTCAAACTATTTCCCAAAGGGGCCATACCATCTTACATTCCTAACAGCAGGGTGTGAAGAGTTCCAGTTTTTCTTTTTCTTTTTCTTTTTTTTGAGACAGGGTCTCACTCTGTTGCCCCAGGCTAGAGTGCCATGGCATCAGCCTAGCTCATAGCAACCTCAAACTCCTGGACTCAAGCAGTCCTTCTGTCTCAGCCTCCCTAGTAGCTAGGGCTACAGGCATGCGCCACGATGGCCAGCCAATTTTTTCTGTATATTTTTAGTTCGCCGATTAATTTCTATTTTTGGTAGAGATGGGGTCTCACTCTTGCTCAGGCTGGTTTCGAACTCCTGACCTTGAGCAATCCTCCCGCCTCGGCCTCCCAGAGTGCTAGGATTACAGGCGTGAGCCACTGTGCCCGGCCAAGAGTTCCAGTTTTCTTCATGTCCTTGCCAACACTTATTATTGTCTGTCTTTTTTATTATAGCCATTCTAGTGGATGTGAATTTGTTTACTCTTTGTGGTTTTAATTTGAATTTCCTTATAACTCATACTGTTGAGCATCTTTTCATATGATTATTAGCCATTCATATATCCTTTTTGATGGCAAAAGATTCAAATCAGTTGCCTATTTTTAAAGTGAGTTGTTTGACTTACTGAGCTGTAAGAGTTTTTTTTAATGTATTCTAGATGTAAGTCCTTTAATAATATTTCATTTGCAAATATTTCTTTACATTCTGTGACTGGTCTTTTCATTTTTTTTAAGATGGGGGATCCGGATCTTTTGAAGGACATACATTTTAATTTTGATGGAGTCCAGTTTCTCAGTTTTTTTCTTTTATAGCTTCTGCTTTTGTTGTCTTATGTAAGAACTCTCTACCTAGCTAGGCGTGGTGGCTCATGCTTGTAGTCCTAGCACTCTGGGAGGCCAAGGTGGGAGGATTTCCTAAGGCTAGGAGTTGAAGAGCAGCCTGAGCAATATAGTGAGAACCTGTCTCTACAAAAAATAAAAAAATTAGTTGGGCATGGTGGCACATGCTTGTAGTCCCACCTACTCTGGAGGCTGAGGCAGGAGGCTTGCTTGAGCCATGGAGTTTGAGGTTGAGCTATGATGACACCACTGCACTCTAAATGAGGAAACAGTGCAGCCTTGTCTCAAAAAAGAAAAGAAAAAAGAAGAAAAAGACTCTACTTAATCCAACATCTTGGGGGGTTTTCACCTTTTTCTTCTAGAAGTTTTATAGTTTTAGTTCAAAACTTTAGATTTTATGATCTATTTTGACATAATTTCTGTGTAAGGTGAGAAATAATGGTCTCAATTCATTGTTTGCATATGGTTGATTCTGTCAGCCTAAGTAATAGGCTCTCCAAAAGACAAGGACATTTATTCAGGAATGAGCACTGCAGTGGGAATACACATGCTGTAGTAAAATATGTGCATATTCTGGAGATAAAGGAAGACATGGGTTTTTGAAGGAAAAATGAAGAGGATTACATAATTGTTTTGAATCAGTTATCCTTAGCTACAAGGATCAGTAACAAGGATGGTACCAATCTGAGGTAGGACAGGCAGTTGCTCAGTACATGTCTTTGTAGAAGTATTGTTTTTATGAAGTTGTGGAGGCTTTTGTGCTAGGCTGTGTTTTTTGTAGTCTTTTGTGATCATACTTCTTAATTCTTTGTGCATGAGAATGCTTCCTTCATGGTCTTCCCTGGCTCTATTTGTCAGGGTTCTTAAAACAACTGACTGCATTTTAATTCAGAAACTTGCACATTTCCTGCTTTTGATCAAGATCTTTCTTCAAAAGCATCACCAATCAATCATCCTGTAATTAGGTTTTAATTGTCCCTTGGAGCCCAGATGAAGCTGTTCTAAGTTGTTGGTCTGGTCCCACATTGGAGGGAGTGATTGGTAACTAACAGTGTCAAAAATCGTTTAGCCACATTTGAGCAACAAGGAAGGCTTGGAGGGAGTGACTTACAGGCTAAATCTCCCAGGAGTCCATTGTTAAGTTCGGTTTTGTCTGTTCCTTAGGTGTTGGCTATCATCTGAAAGTGTAGGGTCAGCATTATTATGTTAGGAGTTGTACTTCTGCAGAAATTCAAGAAATAACAGGTAGAAAGTTTAAAAAGGAAAATACAAAGTAAAATGAATAGTAATATGATAGTTTTGAGCTTTGAGCCTAGACTTAAAGGCAATCAATTGACTAAATCAAATGACCATAGGGAAGTTGGTGGGACATATTGTAACCATGTGGCCTGTTTTCTTGTTTTGTGTATATGAGTCTCATCTTTCTTAGAAGAATTTATCCATATACAGCATATGTAGTATTAGTAATAGCACAAACATTTCCTTACTTAACCAGTAGATAATACAGAGTAGTTTTATGATCTAGTATTCCATGGCTGGGTTGAATTAAAGCAGAGTGTGAGCAACAGTTGTATTAGGGATGTTGCCAAAGTCACCCACTAGGTGAATGAAAGGATCTCTTAGGTCAGGTTCTGTCAAGTTACCAGCAGAAGCTACTGATTGTGAAATTTCAAGTATACCATTATCCTGCCAAGTGAAAAAGGTAGACATTATGAGGGGTAAAGAGTCTCATTGTAATATGGAGTCTTGTTCCATTGTCTTGGGAGAAGCTGTCTACAGTATGAAGTCATCAACTTCTCATCCTGGTTTGCAGTTGAATGTGTGTGGTTATGACATTGGGTAGTTTGGTGAACTTTTCTGTGTAGCCCAAACATCAGGCATGAGACTTGTCCCTTAAAATTTATCTAGTTTTAGCTTACAAAGCTTCAGGAACAGAGCAGTTCCAGTTTTTAGTAATTCTGTGGAATAATGTTGGATTGGAGGAAACTAGAAGAATTTAGGATCCAGGCCAGTTTACAGGTAGATAATAAAAACTCGAATACAATGCACAGGCCTACAATATAGTAACAGGTGCATATAGCTTTTCTTTAGAAACATAACTTTTCTCTCAATAGTCATCCTGATTTCTACCAAAGGTAGTTAGTGAAAGACAAATTTGTTTATAAAATAAGTTTAGTTTTATCAAATTTTGGTCTGATCATTTACGTAAGTGCAGCAAGAATAGCTATTGGCCATATAGAAATCTAAGATTTAAAAACCTTTCAAGGTTAGGAAGCCAAGTTAAGTCAGGCTTTAGATTTTACCTATAGTTTTAAGGTCCTGGGCCTGACAGAAAGTGATAGTTTTTATTCACTCACTGTAAAGGTGGGACCCTTGAAGCCAGACATCCTATGCACATTCTTAAATATGATTTTACACTCAAATCCTTTATAACCAATGTTTCCAATTGTATCGTGCTCTAAAGAGAGAAGATTCTTATTGGACTTAGTTATGCAAACAACTACATTGCCATAAAAATAAGAATATTCATGATTAGTTTCTGAATTTTGAAGGAATCAAGTAGGGAGGAAAAGTAAATGCTTCCACTTTCATTCACAAAAGTATATCTTGCCAAATTACTGTAAACTGTAGATTGTTTAAGAGAAAAAGTTTCCTTAAATCTGGAAAACAAAACATTTAAGAATCGACATTACTTAAGTCATAAAAACATCTTCATTACTTAATGTCTTTTAATTAAGTTTTATTTTGATTAATTTTTAATTAACGGTTCCTCGAATTCATCAGTTTCTTCATTAGAGTTCTGGAAAATTTCTAGTCCATTGATCTTAAAGTTATTAGGAATGTGTATTTAAGAGTACTTGTCAGTCTTTTCCTGTGAATTTTTTAAAAAAATTTCTTTCTTTCTTTCTTTTTTTTTTTTTTTTTTTAAGAGATGAAGTATTACTCTGTTCCCCAGGCTAGAGTGCTGTGACATGGTCATAGCTCACTGCAGCCTCAAACTCCTGGGCTCAAGTGATCCTCCTGCCTCAGCCTCCCAAATAGCTAGGACTACAGGCATGCACCACCATGGCTGGCTAATTTTTCATGATTTTGGTTGCAAATGCTCTTAGAGAATAATAAAAAAACATGAGTGACAGAGACTTAGAATAGCCATGGTTAACAATCTGGTCCTGGGAGTTCATTATAATTAGCAAGTAACAAGGAAATTTGGTTATTTTTGTGGTATACAACATAATAACCAGAATTATGACTAGTTACATATTAGATTTCTAAGAGTTTTATATAATTTTGGAACATTTGTATCAATAAAATATCTGGAAGTATAATTGAAAGATCTAGCATCACTGATTTGACAATGATTTTTATATAATTAAGCATATCAAATAAACTTGATTTAGTTTAATGTTTCTCTTTTATAAATCTTTAAGACGGTCTAGCACCTTGTGGAACATCCCAAAGTTAGTTTGAGGTCAAGAAATACTTACTTTAGAACTTGATACTGGGGAAGCCTACCAAAGATGTCAAAAAGTTTAAAACACCTGATCAAAACAGCATCACAGGTCACTGTGAAATATTAGTCATTCATTTAACCAGACTAATAATCAAAAGACTTCAAAAGCCATACAGAAAGTTACATGGATGTAAAAGAAACATTAACTCTTTCAAACTCCAGTTTTTCTAAGTAATCAAAAACCTAACAAAGATACATGAAACACAGGGAGTTATAAAATGTAAAATCTTTGTTTCTTAGCCCAGTTACCAAAAAGGTAAGGAAAAACCTCCTGCAGGGTGATTGCTTCTCCTTATGGGAAGCCCATTTAGATAACCTGGAAGTTGAACCTGATGAAAAGGCACTTGAATTTAGACACGAGAAGAGTGTGTATGTCTAAGGTTATGAGTGTACACCATACTATAGAGGAATATAAACAAGAAAACTAGTACCTTGAGCAGGGAAATATATGGCTCTTAGCATAAGAATGGGAAATTTCCTGGTTAAGTGGAGCAATTCAGACACAGCAAAAAATGCCATGAATACAGAATTAAGTTATCCTTTTTTTCTTTTCTTTCTTTTTTTTTTAAATACCAGAGATTGATACTACCAGAATTAAGTTATACTGGAGGAAAATATTGCTCTAAACTGTGAAGCTGTAGTTGAGAATATGGTTGAAATTTAAAGAAACAGATTTCAGAATTAAAAATCAAAACCTCTTGCTAAGAGCAGATCAAGACTTCAAGAAAGCCTTGTTGGTCTAACATAGGGGACCAAAGTTTTAATTTTCTATCTCGTGTGTTATATGTATATATTTAATCACAGCTCAGACTTTAGAAAAACTTATAAATAATTGTTTTAATTATAGCGAACTTGATCACACACAAACTTACTTTCATAAATTTATCATAAATTTATCCTTCACAAACCTACAACTTACTCAGACCTTCTACATCATGCTTAGACCTTTAGTTTTGTCCTGTTCTTCCTCTTTCTTAAATAACCAGTCATTCTACTTTAAGACAGAATTTAATTTCTTTTTTTCTTAGCATTTTGAAAAGTTATTCTCTCTCTCTTTCTTTCTCTTTCTCTATTTCATTCTTTTCTCTCTCTTTCCTTTCCCTTTTCTTTTCTCTCTTTCCTTTTTCTCCCTTTTTTCTGTTTTCTCTTTTTTCTTTCTCTTCTCTTTCTCTCCTCTTCCTCCTCCCCTCTGTCCTCCCTTCCCTTCCCTCTCCTCCCCTCTTCTCTTCTCCACAGAATCTCTCTATATTGCCCAGACTGCTCTCAAACTCCTGGGCTCAAGGGATGCTCTCATCTCAGCCTCTTTAGTAGCTGGGACTATAAGTGTGCCCAACCAGTTACTCTCTTTTTAACCTTCTTTTCCAGAAATACATCTTCATACTCATAATTTCACATTTCTCTTTCCTTTTTTACTGGTTCCTTTCTATCTTGTTTCTGTTTCCTTTCTAGATTTTACTTTTTGAAACAATCTTAACCTCTGAATTTAGCCAGTTCTTTTTTTCTCAATAGAGAATACATTGTTATGACTTTATTATGATTTTTCTCATCCAAGAACATTTTACTTTTTACTGTGCTTTGTTTACAGAATTATATACATTTATTAGAACTGAAAACTCCTTGTAACCTTAATTTTTCGTGAAAACCTAGGAAGCAGGAAATTTTGAACTATCTGTAATTATCAATATTTTATAGCTGAGAATCATTTTATGATTTTTAGAAACATATTTCCCCATAACATAACTTTTATGTGTATTAATAGACTGAAATTATTTGGTCCTTCTGTAAGATTTGAGATGCCAAGAACAAACATATTTATGTTCAACAATTTATGTGTCCATATAAGGTAAAATGAAATTTATATGGAAATGATCCTAGTGCTTAATGAGTGTCTGTCAGTTAATTTAACATAACATAAATTTATGATTTCAAATTATGTGAAAAGTTCATTGTTAAACATTTATCTCATTTACATTTAGCTAATTTATTTTAAACAATTATACCTGAATGAAAACTGAGGTAGTAAATAAAAGTAGTCGTTATTTCAAGTTACTTTCTTGTTAACCCTTTTTATAGCCTGTGCTATGGGATGTTCACCGGAATAAGAACCTTAAATTTAAATATTTGGGTATTTTGTTGATAACTCAGAAGGTACAGCTGTTTTTATTAAGCCAACAATATTAAGTTAGTCTTTTTTTTTTTTTTTTTTTTTTAGACAGAGTATCACTCTGTTGCCCGGGCTGTAGAGTGCCGTGGCGTCAGCCTAGCTCACAGCAACCTCAAACTCCTGGGCTCAAGGAATCCTTCTGCCTCAGCCTCCCGAGTAGCTAGGACTACAGGCATGCGCCACCATGCCCGGCTTATTTTTTACATATATTTTTAGTTGTCCAATTAATTTCTTTCTACTTATAGTAGAGACGGGGTCTTGCTCTTGCTCAGGCTGGTCTTGAACTCCTGACCTTGAGCAATCCACCCGCCTCGGCCTCCCAGAGTGCTAGGATTACAGGCGTGAGCCACCGCGCCCGGCCTAAGTTAGTCTTTTTTATCAAAGAGTTACACATACAGACTATTTTGTTTTTAGGCTGATTTTATATTAGGTTATAATAGGTTATTGTATAACCTTTGTGTCAATCCTAACACCTTAAAACATCTATTAGAGACAAATATAAAACTGTCTATGGGAGGCTGAGGAGGGAGGATTGCCTGAGCTTAGGAGTTTGAGACCAGCTTGAGCAAGAGTGGGACCCCATCTCTACTAAAAACACAAAAATTAGGCTGGGCATGGTGGCTCACACCTGTAATCCTAGCACTCCCGGAGGCCGAGGTGGGAGGATTCCTTGAGGTCAGGAGTTTGAGACCAGCCTGAGCAAGAGGGAAACCCCCGTCTCTACTAAAAAAATAGAAAGAAATTAGCTGGGCAACTAAAAAAAATATATGTAAAAATTAGCCGGGTATGGTGGCACATGCCTGTAGTCCCAGCTACTTGGGAGGCTGAGGCAGGAGGATTGCTTGAGCCCAGGAGTTTGAGGTTGCTGTGAGCTAGGCTAATGTCACAGCACTCTAGCCAGGGCAACAGAATAAAACTGTCTCAAAAAAAAGTTAGCCAGGCATGGTGGTGTGTGCCTGTAGTCCCAGCTACTTGGCAGGCGGAGGCAGGAGGATGGCTTGAACCCAGGAGTTTGAGGTTGCAGTGAGCTATGATGGTGACACTGTACTCTATTCTGGGGTGACAGAGTAAAATTTTCACACACACCCAAAAAAATGCTGTCTGAGCAGTAAAACCAGGCAAAATATATGGTGACAATTCTGAAGATGTTTCTATTTTTATTTTATCAACAAATTTAAAACCAAATATTTAATCAAAGATTTACTTAAGTTATGTGAATTAAAAAGCATTTGGGTTAATTAGCATATATTTTAACAATTTTTATAAACACTTATGTAAGCCAGTCTGAATAGAATTCCTTAAGGAATTTCTGGCTGACTACATCAGAGTCTATCATGTAGACGCAACATACAACATAATATATGTAAATACTTGTAAGCACAGCTAAAGATATCTCTACACATACAAATGTTTTACAGCTTTCATTTTAGAATTTCATTTATTTATTTATTTATTTTTTAAGAGATAGGGTCTTGCTTTGTCACCCAGGCTGGAGTGCAGTGTAGTGATCATAGCTCACTGCATCCTCGAACTCCTGGGCTCAAGGGATCCTCTTGCTTCAGCCTCCTGAGTAGATAGGACTACAAGTATATAACACCATACCTGGCTTTTTTTTTTTTTTTTGTAGAGATAGGCTCTCACTATGTTGCCCAGTCTGGGTAGGAATTCCTGTCCTAAACCAATCCTTTCATTTAGGCCTCCCAAAGTGTTGGGATTACAGATGTGAACCACTGCACCTGGTGGTCACGTTTTACAATTTTAGTCATGAGATAGTAAAACAGTAATACACACTCACCAGTTTATAAAAGACAACTGGGCCAGGCATGGTAACTTGCGCGTGTAATACAGCCACTTGGGAGGCTGAGAAGGGAGGATAGCTTGAGGCCAGGAGTGTGAGACCAGCCTGGTAAACATAGTGAGACCCTGCCTCTAAAAATATTAGCTGGGAGTGGGGCGTGGTGGTTCATGCCTGTAATCCTAGCATTCTGGGAGGCCGAGGTGGGAGGATAACTTGAAGTCAGTAGTTTGAGACCAGTCTGAGCAAGAGCGAGACCCTATCGCTACTAAAAATAGGAAAAGTTAGCTGAATGTGGTAATGTGTGCTTGTAGTCTTGCTACTCAGGAGGCTGAGGCAGGAGGATAGCTTTAGCCCAGGAGTTTGAGGTTGCTGTGAGCTAAGCTTGACGCCACAGCACTCTAGCCCAGGTGACGAAGTCTCAAAAAAAAAAGAGCTGAGAATGGTGGGGGCATGCCTGTATTCCTAGCTACTTGGGAGGCTGAGGCTGAAGGAGGACGTTGAGGTGGGGAGTAGGGGAGGTAGTTCAAGGATATAGAGCAAGACTCCATTTCTTAAAAAACAAAAAACAAAAAAACCAGTTGGATCCAAATTATATTTCTTATGGCTAAGTTTTATTTGCCCAGATTGATAATCTTATGAAGGCTGTGGTCCACAATTTTGGATAAAAGAGTTTGTTTTTAAAAAAGATCTTTAACCCCCCCCTTCAACCTTTTTTTTGTTTTTTTAAAATTTTTTTCAATTTCAAATAAGTTTAGGGTTAAATTTTCATATATTTGCATTTAAGTAGGACTGGTCAATTGTGTAAGAAAAACAAAATCTCCAAGCAGGGTTGAATTTTAGTAACAAATTTCATAACAAATTTATGTTTTGTTTGCTGGTCTGGTTTGCTTGACTGGTCAGTGCAGGCAGCGAAGTTATTTGCAGGTTTTTCTTTGCCTTTTTCTGGCTCATGAGTGGCAGACAAAGCAATTTTTCTGCTGGATAGAAAATTTGAGACTGCTTATATTATTGCTCTGAGCTTGAGATTTTGATCTGTTTGATCCAAGAGCCTATGTTTTATAAGCATTTATCTACTTTGCTTTTAAAATATCAATCCTTCAATTACCCTAAGTGATTGTTAGTCTGGCAAACCCAAATTTACATTTCCAAAAGATGTCTAGGTTGTTGGTTACATGGAGGTGTTGTAATTTGTAAAGCCATTAATTTGAAAGTCCCCTAAGACTTTAAAAACAAATCTTGGCTGGAGTGCTGTGAACAATGAGTTTCTCTATAGTATATGTCAGCAGAAAAGTCATCAGATTCAAAGTATGCAAAAAAAATAAATAAAAAATAAAAAGAGAACTTAGAAGACTATATTAATCCAATAGTTGGTTGCAATTTCTAATTTAGTTCTAAGGAAAACAGGCTTGGGGAGTTAGAATGATCTCTGTGATGGCCAGTGATTTAAAAACATTCACAAGAAAAAGCCATGTGGCCAGCTGGAGTTTCAGAAAGCTTGGCATACCGTAGTTGAGAGTCCCGTTCTGTTTCTTATTAATCTCTTGAGCATAGCAATAACAAAAATAGTACAAATTCTGTCCAAGAATGTTAGGAGTTGGGACTGATGTTTTGTTTTATTTTATTATTATTATTTTTAATTAGAGACAGGGTCTTGCTATGTTGCCCCAGCTGGCCTCGAACTCCTGGGCTCAAGTGATTCTCCTGCTTCAGCCTCCTTAGTAGCTGGGAGTATAGGTATGCATCACCACACCCAGCTGGAACAGTGTTTTAGATTGCGGCAGTTGCTTTAGTTGGTTTTTATTGGCCATCTCATCACAGTTTAGAATGTTTATTTTTGCTCTGGGAAGATGTTCCAAAACAATTAGGGGAAAAAAAGTAAAAGAGGCAAATCAATTATAAACATGCATAACCAAGCTGAAATGAAACCAAAATAAATATGCTCAAAAAATTTTAAGCCAGGAGTGGAGACCAAACAAAAAAATTATGCACGGAAAGAACCACAAGTGCATTCACCAGAAAAGACATGCCTTACAAGCAGAATGTAAGTTCTGTGCAGACAGAGTACTCTGCAAAAGGACACTTATGAGAAAGAATTTGCCCAAAAAGACTTCTATAGTCCTAAGAGGAATGTAGGATCCTTCACTTGAGGTGGCCTTATACCCAGATTAGATCCTGGACATAGTCAAAAAGAACTCACCAAAAGGTGGGAGTCCAAGAATCTGAGAGAAGATTCACTTGAGCTCAAAAGGGCTCAGTGTGAGTAACTTACTCGATTTTAGGGGTTGCTAATTTGTCTGAGTTGAGCTCACTTCAGTCCCACTTCTGACACCCATATGTCTACTTAAATAACAGAGAGAGGCTCTCTAAAAGAAAATGGTATTTATTTGGGAATAGGCATTGCAATGGGAATACATGTCCCATAGTAAACTTTGAATGTATTTAGGGTGGTAAAGGAAGACAAAAGTTTCAAAGGAAAAATGAGGATGATTATGTAATTTTTTATATCAATTATCCTTGGCTCCAGGATTAATAATATCAATAATAAGCCTGTCTAATGTTGGATAGGTGGTTGCTTGTCGGATGTCCTCACAGAAGTATTTTTTTGTGTAAGATTGTGGTGGCCTTTGTGCAAGGTTGTGGTTTTTGTAGAGTCTTTTATGATAGTTCTTATTATCAGGCATTTGTACATGAGAATACTACCTTCACGGCCTTCCCTGGCTCCATTTGCCAGGGTTTTTAACACAAATCACTCCATTTTGATTGTGACAACTTTCATAGTCCTAGCACCATTTGTTGAAAAGACTATCATTTTCTCACTGATTGTAAATTTAAGGATTTATTTTTGGACTTTCAGTTGTATTATTTATATGTCTATCTTTATGCCACTACCAACCTGTCTTGATTACTGTGCTTTATTGTAAGTTATGAAACCAGGTAGTATATGCCCTCCAATTTTGTTCTTGCTTTAAAAGATGATTTTGACTATTCTGGGTCCTATTCAAAAATTGTGGGATTGGCTTGTCAATTTCTGCAAGAAAATCTGCTAGAATTGATGGGGATTGCATTGAATCTGTAGATCAATTTGGGGAAAATTATCTTACCATATTGAGTCTTATACATGAATATGACAATTCTTTTTCATTTATTGATCTTTTCAACATTCTTATTCAACATTAATGTTTTCTAATTATATACACTTTATACTTCTTTTTTTAAAAATTATTTTATTATGGTAAAGAACAGTTAACAAATCTACCTCTTAACTTTTTAAGTGTCCAATATAGTATAGGATAGTATTGTTAAGTATAGACATAATGTGTAGCAGATTTGTATAATTTATTAGCCATGCATAACTGAAACTTAATTCCCATTGATTAGCATGTCTTCATCCCCCACTAACCTCCAGCCCCTGACAATCACCATTCCATTCTCTTCTATGAGTTTCACTATTTTAGATACCTCATATCTAAAACATGTATGTATTTTAGACAATACGGATGTATTGTCCTTCCTTGGCTAGGTTATTTCACTTAGCATATTGTCCTCAAGCTCCATTCATGTTGCATATTGCAAAATTTGCTTCTTTTTAAAGGCTGAATAATATTTCATTGTGTGTATGTACCACATTTATACTCCTTTTGTTAAATTTATTCCTATTTTATTCTTTTTGATGCTATTGTGAATGGAATTGTTTTTAAAATTTTATATCAGATTTTTATTGGTAACATATCAACACAATTGATTTTTGCATATTGATCTTGTATCCTTAGACCTCACTGAAATCGTTTATTAGTTTGTGTAGTTGTTTTGGTGTCAGTTTTTTAGTATTTTTTACATACAATATCAAGTCATCTGAGAATAAAGATAGTTTTACTTCATTTCTAATCAGAATGCATTTTTTCATCCCTCCCAATCCCCCACCCTCCCTTCTTTTCTTCCTTCCTTCCTTTGATTAGAACCACCAGAAGGGATCTAGAACCACAAGGTTGATAGAAGTGGTAAGATTGGGCATCCTTGCATTATTAACAGGAAAGGATTCAGTCCTTTACCGTCAATTATAATACTGGATATAGTTTTTTTTTTTTTTTTTGTGGTGCTTCATATTTGGCAGAGGAAATAAGGAAAATACCTTTTTATTACTGGTTTGTTCAGTGATTTTATCAGGAGTGAATATTAGATTTGTTTTTCAAATGCTTTTTCTTCATCTCTTGGTTTGACCAACTGTTGTAGTTTGCCTAGGACTGTCCTGATTTTAGCACTGAAAATCCTGCATCTTGGGAAACTGTCAGTCCTGGACAAGCCAATATGATTGTTCACCCTAGTGTCTGAGATGACAGTGTAGTTTTTGTCCTTTATTTCATTAATACGGCATGTTACATTATAGATGCTTCTCAACTTACTATGGAGTTATGTCTGAGAAACCCATTGTAAATGGATAACTTATGATATTTTCCACTTACAGTGGGTTTATTCAGACATAACCTCATCATGAAGTCAGAACATAGTGAATGCGTATCACTTTTGTATCATTGTAAAGTCAAAAAATCATTAAGTCGAACCATTATAAGTTGGGGACTGTCTATTTCATTTTCAGATGTTAAACCTGTCTTGTATCCTTGGAATAAATCTCACTCATGGTATCTAATTCTGATGTTACTGGATTTGGTTTACTAATGCTTTGTGGAATATTTTAATGTCTGTATTTATAAGGGATATTAGTCTGTAGTTTTCTTATATCTTTCGATTTGGTATTAGAGAACATTAGCCTCATGGGATGAATTGAGAAGTGTTCCTTGCCTCTATTATCTGTAAGAGTTTGTGAAGGATTGGTATCATTACCTTGTTAAATATATTTGATAGAATTTACCAGTGAAAGCATCTAGGTTTGGGTTTTTCTCTCTGGGAATTTTTTAAACTAATTCAATTTCTTTACTTGTCATAGGATCTATTCAGGTTTTCGGCTAGTTTTTGGGTTAGTTTTGGCAATTATGTCTTTCTAGGATTTTTGTTCATTTTGTCTAGGCTGTTTAATTTTTTTGGAATATAGTTCATAATATTCCTGTATATGCTTTTAATTTTGTGTGGTTGGTTGGTAGTGATATCCCGCTTTCATTTTAATTTTGATAGCACGTGTCTGTTCTTTTTTACTTGGTTATTCTAGCTAAAGTTTTATCAATTTCATTGCTCTTTTCAAAGAAACAAGTTTTGATTAAATTGATTTTTTTCTATCACTTTTGCGTTTTTGATTTTCTTCTGCTTGCTTGGGGTTTAGTTGACCTTTATTTTTCTAGTTTCTTAAGATAGAAACTTAGGTTATTGATTTGCAAACACTGAGTTAGTGCCATCTCATACATTTTGATATTCTTTTTAAACCTTTTCATTCAGTTTAAAATATTTTTTAATTTCTTTCATAATTTTTTTTGGACCCATGAATTATTAAGACACATGTTGTTTACTTTCCAAATATTTGGGGGTTCTCAGAATTTTATTCTGCTGTTGATATCTAATTTTTTTGTAGTGGAAGAACATGGTTTGTTTTTCTCATTTTGAAATTATTGAGACATTTTTATGGCCTAGTATGTAATATATTCTGAAAATTGTATAGTTGTGCTAGAAAAGAGTACGTATTTTGCAATTGGTGGGTAGAATGTTCTGTAGATGTCAGCTAGGTAAAGTTGGTTGATAGTGTTCAAGCATTTCATATCTGTACTGATTTTCTATCTAGCAATTCTAATTATGAAAGTGAGATACTAAAATCTCTTATTTTTGACGTATCTGTTTTTCCTTTCAGTTCTGTCAATTTTTGCTTCATGTTTTTAGATCCCTACTGTTAGGTATGTATACATTTATAATTGTTTTATCTTCATGATGAATTGAACTTTTTATCATTATGAAATATCCCTCTTCCTCTCTATTATTATCTTAGTTTAACCACTCCAGCTTTGTTAGGCTTGCTGTTTAAATGGCATATCTTTTCCATCCTTTTATTTTCAACCTGTTATTTTTTTGAATCTAAAGTGTGTCTTGTAGACAGCATGTAATTAAATGCTTTTGGGAAAAAATACCATATCATTTTTTATTAGAGGGCTTAATCTGCTCACATTTAATGTAATCCTTGATAGCAGATTTATGTCTGCCATTTTGCTAGTTATTTTTCATGTTTCATTTGTTCATTCTTTACTGCATCTTTTGGAGTTAATAGGTATTTTTCAGTGTATCACTTGAATTCCTTTGTTTTTTTAACTATATTTTTTGAGTTATTTTCTTAGGTTTCTCTAGAGATTACAATATGTCATAATTTATTGTAATCTACTTCAGATTAAGACTAATTTAATTATGGTAACATAAAGGAACTTGGCTTCAATATAGTTCCATTATCTCCTTCCTGTCTGTTATTATTATCATATATATTTTTATGTGTTATAAACTCAACAAATATAGGTTTATAATTTGCTTTGCAATTGAATGTCTTTTAAAACAGTTAACAGAAGAAAAGTATATTTAAACAGTCTTTTATATACACACATATATACATTTTATGGTGCTCTTTATTTCTTTGTATGGATTTGGGTTGCAGTCTGGTTATATTCTTTCATTCTGAAGAACTTTCTTTAGGATTTCTCATCAGGCAGATCTGTTTTCAATGAATTATCTTAGTCTTTGGTTTTCTCAGATGTTTTTTATTTTGCCTGTATTTTCAAAGGATAGTTTTGCTGGGTATAGGATTCTTGGTTCACAGTGTTTTTTGTTTTTTTTTTTTTCCTTTCAGCATCTTGAGTATGTCATCCCCTGCTTCCTAATCTCCATGTTTCTAATAAGTTGTTTTACTCTTGTTGCTTTCAATGAAGATTTCCTCTGTCTTTGGTTTTCAGCATTTTTATTATGATGTGTCTAGGTGTGGATCTCTTTGTGTTTGTCCTACTTTGGTTTGGTTTCATTCAATGTCTTGAATCTGTAGATGAATACTTTTCAACAATTTGGTAAGTTTGACCATTATTTCTTCAAAAAATTTTCTGCCGCTTTCTCCTTCTCTTCTTTTGTTACTTTTATTACATATACATTAGTATGCTTGATGGTATTCTATGAATCTCTGAAGCTCTGGTGATTTTTAAAATTTTTTTCTCTGTTCTTCAGAATTGGTCATTTCGGTTGATATATGTTCCAAGCTCCCTGACTCCTTCTGCCATCTCAAATCTGCTGCTGAGTTCTGCTAATGAAGTTTTAATTTTAGTCTTGTACTTTTCAGCTCCGTAATTTCCATTTGATTATTTCTTATAATTTCTATATCTTTATTGAGATATTCTCTATATTATGATTCGTAATTGTCATACCTTTAATTGCTCAAACATGGTTTCCTTATTTGGAGATAAAATGAAACTTTAGATAGAGGATTGTACTTAAACTATGTACTACATCTTAAAATGATATTTTATTAATATTTCATAATATTGAGGAAAGTATGTTACTCATAAATGCTAAATTTAATTCGATAGTTTTTATTTAAATATAATTAATTGCTTGCAGGAATGGGGTCTCCATTTAAAAAATTAAAAAGTTAATAATTTGCTTATAATTATTAATATTTATTGATATATAGGATCAGTGTACATTTAAAAAACATGTTATTAATTCTGAAATACTAGGTCACTTTCTGACCTGGTTATATAGTGTAATGTCTACTTGTTTGTGTATGCTTCCTGCTTTTAACCAGTTCTCTCATGGTAGGTGCTAAGGAGTAGGAAAAAAACAGGAGAAGCTTAAAAGAATGATATAATGTGTTAAAATGGTTACAAAATATCAAGATCTTCATATCATCCTGTACACTTAATAATATAGTATTCATTTTAGGTTCTTGGGAGATCATAGTAAACATGGTAAATGCTATCCCTGTTCTCATGGAACTTATATTCTGGTAGGGGCAGATATTAAACATCTAAACAAATAAGGTAAATTTAAAATAATAAATATAATGAAGAACTAAAATAGGGTAATGTGACATCAAATAGAGAACCATGAGCGAGTCACAAGTAGATAGAATATAATTTGGGGAAGGGGAGCAGTGAAAGAAAAGTCTCTCTGCAAGGGTGATATTTAGGGTGACTTTTGCATGGTTGGTGAAGAGGATTCACTCTGTTGACAGTATGGAAGAATCTTCTAGACAAGAGAACAGGAATTGCAGAGACAAGAATAGCCTTAGTGTATTGTAGAAATAGGGCCATTTTGGTTGGAGTTTAGCAAGCCAGTCAAGGAAAGATAAGGGATGAATGAGGTCAGAGAGGTGGGCTAGGATAGCCCCAGGATAATCTCTATATAGACCATGTTAAAGAGTTTAGGGTTTTTTTTTCTAAGTGTGGTGGGAACCCATAGGAAAAATATTGCGATGGCTTTCATTCTTGGCTAAAGAATTAATTTACAGCTCAGTATATAATTTCTTTTCTTTAACAGTTAGAGTATGAGTAAATATATGTAGAGTTAAAAAAATGATTTATAAATTATAGCAAGGAAAATAACTTTTCCCTCATGTTTATTCCTTGAAATTTAACTACCTAAAAATAAAATACCAATAATCTATAAAACTTTAAATTTGTAGTATAGTTATAACAATGACAAAGATTCTTGTAATAACAGCTTTAACCAGTTTATGTTAGATTATAAAATTATACTTTCAACTGTTTATAATTATGGGATTAAAGTATAGAGATAATTTCATGTAGTTGTATGATGACTGACTTTCTTTTTCTTTTCCTTTTTTTTTTTCTTTTGGAGACAGCGCCTTAGTCTGTCGCCCAGGCTAGAGTGTAGTGGCCTGATCATAGCTTACTGTGACTTCAAACTCTTGAGCTCAAGTGGTACTCCTGTCTCAGCCTTCTGAAGCTAATTTTTAAATTTTTTGTGTGTAGAAATGGGATTTCACTGTGTTGCTCAGCATGGTCTCAAACTCCTAGCCTCGAGCAATCCTTTTGCCTTGGCCTCCCAAAGTGCTGGGATTACAGGCCTGAGCCACCATGTCCTGCCTGACTTTCTAAATACTTTGGTACATAAACATGTTTTTTCTTTTACTATTTCATTAATAAAAATAGCCGCAGTTATTTTTCTATGGTATAGTTAATACTAAAATAATTTTTTGTTTCACTTCAGATTAGACAGTGTGGAATATAATCCCTCAAAGCTTTATGTGAATAAAAATTTTGAAGATAAATTACGTTTTCAAAGTACTGCTATTTGTTATTAAAAAAACAAAACTTATCGTTTGTATAGTGAACAATATTTCCAGTATTTCCCCTTATAATGCCTTATGTATATATTTAATATTCAAAATATGCCCTTTTCTAAGGAAACCAGATATGTTTGAAATATACTAGAGATATCAAATCAACCTAGATATGCTGTAATTTGGAAGGAATTTTTAAATTACTCCAATTTTGTGTTAATGAATTATAATATGCATTTGAATATATTTCTTGCCCTTTTATTCACTAGCCCATCTATTCTAATGACATTGAATATTATATTTATGACTGCTAAAAGATGCTAGCTTTTTTTTTTCTAAATGATTTAAAGTATCTTAAAACAAAGGCCACATATGCATTGGAGATAATCAAATAGAAGAAGGAAACCAGCAACAAGAAAAAGTTTGAGACAGAGATTAACATTATTGCTTGTTATGTGCCAGGACACTGTTTTGAGGGGTGTATATACATTGGTGATCCAAAGTGCTATGGCCCAGCTCCAATGGAGCTTATATTCTAGTTTGTATTGGTGGGGTAGATAGAAAGATTTGCAATAAACATATAAATAAAAATCACACCTTGTACTTTATTACAGAGGAATGACAAAACTGATTTGGGGCAGGGTAAAGTAAATTTAAAAATATTCTATTTATTGCCTGATATCTTTAGTATTCTTGACATGTTTCATTTAAAAATAGGATAAAACTATTTGTTTTGGTTTCCAAAGTAGCACATATTAATTTGCATTGTTGGATTATAAACTTGGCCAAGAAACAAAACCAAAAAACTTCTGTAATCTGATATGTTATATGCTCTGTAGCAGTGGTCTCCAACCATTTTGGCTCCAGGGACTGGTTTCCTGGAAGATGGTTTTTCTATGGGTGGGCCGGAGTGGAGGGGTGTGGCAGAGCTCAGGTGGTGATGTGAGTGATGGGGAGCTGTGAATACAGATGAAGCTTTGCTCCCCCACCCTCTGTTCACCTCCTGGTTTCTAGCAGTTACCAGCCACAGCCCTGGGGTTGAGGACCACATGTCTACAGGCTTCTGTTCAGCCATCATCAGTGCAAATGAGGAAATTTAGAGGGGCACTGTGGTAGATTGATTATACAGCTAGGCTAAATAAATGATTTAAGAAAAAAATCATGAATTGAGAGTAAAATGAGGAAGTAACAGTGATTATAGAAGTAACATTAAAACTTAGAATCTGGGCCGGGCGCGGTGGCTCACGCCTGTAATCCTAGCACTCTGGGAGGTGAGGCAGGCGGATCGCTCAAGGTCAGGAGTTCGAAACCAGCCTGAGCAAGAGTGAGACCCCCATCTCTATTATAAATAGAAATTAATTGGCCAACTAAAGGTATATATATATAGAAAAAATGAGCTGGACATGGTGGCACATGCCTGTAGTCCCAGCTACTCGGGAGGCTGAGGCAGAAGGATCGCTTGAGCCCAGGAGTTTGAGGTTGCTGTGAGCTAGGCTGACGCCACGGCACTCACTCTAGCCGGGGCAACAGAGTGAGACTCTGTCTCAAAAAAAAAAAAAAAAAAAACTCAGAATCTTTTTGGATTTTTTCCTATACTCAAGGGCCAGAGTCCTAATGTTTTCATTAGTACACTTTCCAATTTGAATCATTTTATTAAATACTTAAAACCTAGCTGTGGATACCATTTAGGTATATGAATGAAAAAGTAGGTTTTCCTTGCAAAACTTAATTTTCTGTTAAACATGTACCGTTCTAAGCTGTAAATTTCATGATTACCTTATTATATTTAGTAAGAACTTGAAAGTATATTAATTTTAAAAAGGATTAATGAATAATTTTCTTTTCTACTTTTGTTCTCTGATAGTGTGTTTAAATAAGCTTTCATAGTGAGTTCATTTTTTATGTTTTATTTTATAATATGAATGAGTTGAGAATGTTCCAGGAAGTCTGCTTTCATGAATTTTTACTTAATTTTTGGAAGTGAAGGTATAGTTCTTATTATACCATAGCTAAGCATTTACACTTAATCATGATGTTACTCTACAATGGTAAAACATTTTAAACCTCCCATATATTTTATACAGTAAGATAGGATCTGTGTGCTCTTCATCCCAGACCATTATGGTTTTATCCTCCTCTAAAAGTTGCTGCTGGGTTGAAGTTTAAGTTTTAAGTTGAAATTTTACCCCATCTGTAACTTTCTGTCGTCTTCCTTATCACTATCATCAACTGATCTTTAGGTCATTAAGTCTTACCATCATACTGGATAAAAATACCATAAAAATTACTTATACTGTAATAATTGTGGTTGCTATGAAGTAGTTTCTGTTATTTTTCTCTTTTTATAGATGAGTCCGAGATCTGGAGAAGTTAATATGCTGTGCAGAAAAGAGTTAACATAGTAGGTCTGAGACAGCTATTCTTAGAAAGGTCTGCTTGCAAGATTGGCCCTTGGTGGCATCTGTGAACTTGGCTCCCAGTGTTCCCAGAAACTGATAAGGGTGATTCACTGTGCCTAGACTGTTTGTGCAAATAATGTGGTTTATATTGAACACCTGCTTTCCTTCTAGGGGTCTGGAATTTTGGTGTACACTACGGCAGAGAGTGCCTATGTGACCAGTCCCCAATAAAAACCTTGGGTGCTGAATCTCTAATAGGCTTCCCTGGGCAGAAATACTGCACACATATTGCTGTATTTTTGTTACTGGGGGAAGAGTAAGCTCTGTGTGACCTCTCATGAGAAGGAGAGATCATAAGAAGGTCTGCAGATGGATTCCTCCAGGTTCCACCTGCGACTTTCCCTTGTGACCTGCTGTATATTCTTACTGTAGCCATGAGTATAGCTTTATGCTGAGTTCTGTGAGTCCTCACAAATCTTCTAATGTAGAGGTGATCTTGGAGACCCTGATGTACCTTTCTAGACTAAAAGAGATTCTGCCCTGCTAAGGGTGAAGATTTATGTTTTAATCTTTGTGGAAGAGGTTTATTTCTTTTTGCACAGTGCTTAGTGTTGCAGGTGTAATGGAAAAGATGGCATGTAGTCCTTCCAGTAATAATAAGCATGCATTTCTTCATTCATTCATTCATCATATATTCTACAAACCCATGAGTGCCTATGTTCTGGGCTCTGGGGAGGAAACCTAAACCTTGGCTTATTAGGTAAAGGGAGGTAATCCTGAATCTAGTTTAGGACTCAAACTGGGAGACTGGATGCACTTTTGTCCCCGTTTCTTCTGTAGAGAAAGAACAGAACTAGCATGATGAAAAAGGTTGTGTTTTGATTTCAGGTAGTTCTTTTACTTAAAATATGGGTAAACTTTAATTAGAGAATAAGACCTATATCTGAGAATTTCTGTTTCTTGATAATACAGAGTTTCAGGCCAGCATTTCTTTCTAAAAAAAACAAGCTCAGCACTTAAGAGAGCAAAGGAGAAAGGGAATTGCTAATACTGTCACTTTCTCCCTAAGGCCTACAGAATTTATGTGAGAGAATTAGTGAGTTAAAGAGTTCAGTAATATACACAGAAACTTTTTTTTTTTTTTTTGGAAAGGGGAAAAAAAACTATATACTTACATAGATAAGATATATGTAATTTCCATTTAATGTATTTTAAGTCTTCTGATCAGACCATGTTATGAGCCAATAAGGAAGTAGGTAGAAAAATTTATTTGAGTGGATTGGGAGCGGTTCTGAGTGTTGTGTCATAGTTTTTTTGGTTTTTTTTTTGAGATAGCGTCTTGCTCTGTTGCCTGGGCTAGAGTACCATGGCGTCAGCCTAGCTCACTGGAACCTCAAACTCCTGGGCTCAAGAGATCCTCCTGCCTCAGCCTCCTGAGTAGCTGGGACTACAGGCGCACACCTCCACGCCCGGCTAATTTTTTCTATTTTTAGTTGCCCAGCTAATTTTTCCTATTTTTAGAAGATAGGGGGCCCCCTTTTGCCCCAGCTGGTCTTGAACTGCTGAGCTCAAGTGATCCTCCCGCCTCAGCCTCCCAGATGTTTCATAGTTAAAAAAGAACCCCAACTTACATAATCATGAGGCAGAAGAACTTTAAGAGCAGGTACTCTGGAGCCAAACTGCTTGGGTTGAAATTCTAGCTTTGACCTTAGGCAAGTTACTTAAACTTACCCATGCCTCTGTTTTCCTACATGCAAAATGGGAATAATACCTGTTTTGTAGGATTGTATAGATTAAGTGCACATGATGTATTTAATACATATGGTAAGTTTAGAATAACATTAGCCTGGCACAGAGTAAGTGCTCTATGAATGTTAGCTGTGATCTTCATTGTTTGGAAGAAGAAGGAATAATACTCTAAACTATTGACTGTCTTCTAGAATAAATTCACTTTAATGGATTCAAATCCTATCAAACCAGAATATTAAGAAGATTCTGGCAAAGGGAAGTTCTTTTCTGCTTTCTTTTTAAAATCATGAATGTGAAAAAGTTGGCAAAGATTAGAATTATCTGCACTAGGATTTTTAGAAAGGCAATAGTTGGACTGGCGATTTATCCCTCCTTAAAAGACAAAGATTCTCCCAATTTGCTTTATTGAACAGACCTAACTAGATTTTAGATTTTGCTAATGACTGGAAATCTGCCATACCTCCTAATCACCTTTAGCTCCAGCCACCTGTAAAAGAATTGCTTGACTACCTTAAGCCAGTTGAAACAAGGTCTTTAAAGTTTTTTATGTATCTTTTCTTGGGTGAACAAGAGGCATCTGTAATCAGACTTGAGACTTTTCAAACATCTGAGCAGTGGTCAGGGCTTAATCGTTGACTCTCATTGTTGCTTTCCCCCCTAACCTATACCTCCTTATCCATGTCCTTTTGTCTAGTTCTTACTTGATTTGGAAATTTGCTTATTCACAGAATATACATGGGTAAACACATTTATTTCCACAATTTAATATATCTTACAGATGGTTCCTTGAGTAAGTCTAGGAACGAATACTCATATAAATGTAGGGTTATTGATTAATATTCAGACCTTTGTTGCTTATCGTCAGCCCTGAGATACATTGGATTTTAAGACGTGCTTAATGTAATCACTTCCTTTGTATACTTATTCTGACCCTTAGTATTGCTGCCTCAGAATCTAAGCATATGTGAAATAGTAACAGAGATTAGGAAGATAAAAATAGTCAAAGGGTTTAGCCTAGGCAGCAATATCATTTTTAGCTCTATTAGTTGACTGTGGGCAGCCAAGTCAGATTGATTTTGCTTTATTGTCTCTGTGTTCATCAAGTCTTTAAATAACTAAAGTTTGATTATTTACAGTATTTTTAGATGATACTTTACTGGTATCATCCAAAACAGGTGATTTCAGATTTTCTGAAAAATCTAAAACAGATATTCATTATCATGAAACAGGTTGAAGAAGTCAACATCGGTTAGGTTTATGCCTGGAAACCTGGCCAGTCTAGTTCTTTGGTTGAAGACTAGAAAACCCAAAACATGCCTGGCAAAGAAAGCATCAAAATATCTTAAACAGAACTTAAATGAAGTCACAAATTATCAGAGTTCATTTCTTACCTGTGTCATAAAGGTGTGTGTGTGTGTGTGTGTGTGTGTGTGTATACAGTCATGTACCACATAACGTTGTAGTCAACAGTGAGTTATATATATAATGATGGACCCGTAAGATTATAATACCATGTTCTTACTGTACCTTTTCTGTGTTTGGATATGTTGAGATACACAAATATTTACCATTATTTTACAGTTGCCTACAATATCCAGTATGGTAACATGCTGTTTAGGTTTGTAGCTGAGAAGCTATAGAATATTTCCTTTACCCAAGAAAGTGCCCTTTTGTGATTAAATCCTTCCAACTGATCTGTTCATGTAGTTTTATCTTTTCTTGAACGTCATATACATGGAATCACCCTGTCTTTTTCTGATTTGTTAGGTTGTTTAGTTATGGTTGGTACAATAACAAGTAAGATAACTGACTCTTGTGCTGATACAGCTTGCTCATAAATTACGAATTGTATTAAGAAACAATTAACTCAGAGAAAAATGAACACAGTCTGTTGCAAAATGGTAAAAAAGAGAGTTTGTCAAAGGGTTATTATAGTATTCAACTTTCATGATGTATTTAAAAAGAACCAATTTATGCGAACAGTTTTCACACTTTAGATGGGAAACTAATAAAATCAAATAACCATTTTTAACTTCCTTATTTGGACCTGAGTTGTACAAAACTAGATAATTCATAATCCTTCATTCACGACACATTTAAATAATTAGCCCAAGCATAGCTGTTGTTTAATAATATAGCAAACACGTGTGAATCTATCCTTCACCATGAGAACGAGAACCTTGACAAGAACTCACATCACATTTACCAAGGTGTGTCTTAATATAATTTATATTAAAATCTTTAATAGAATTTTGGTTGTATACATTTCTAATTAATTAGTAGATGTCACCCCCCCCCCAGCCAACTTTTTAGAAATGGAGGAGGAAAATAACTTTTGCCGGTCTCTTGTTTTTCAGTTTTCTTTGGGTTTCTATTGTTACAACTTAAAAAAAAATTTGGGTATAGTCAAATTTATTAATCCTTTGTGTTTTGCTTTCCATGTGTCATCTAATAATTTTTCCTTAACTGTGAATTCATGAAGATATCCTATATTTTCTTCTATTTAAGAAACATTTCCCGTATTTAGATATATAGTACACCTGAAGTTTATTTTGTGAATGGTAAGAGGTAGTGATTAATTTTTTTTTAATCTTATGTGGATAATCATTTGTCCCAGCATCATTTATTAAAAAACTCTTTTTTTCAATTGATTTTAATGCTATCTCTGTCCTTTATAAAGTTTCCAATATTCATGGGTCTTTTTCTGACTTCTATATTGGTATATTTGACTATATCTGCACCATTACATTATTGTCCAATTACTATTGACTAGGTAGGGCCATTCTTCAGGAGGGTCTTGGCTGACTTTTGCCCTTTGCTCTTTCACACACATTTTTACTATTTTTGTCAGATTTATTTTATAAATCTGTCTTGGGATTTTTGACAAATATATTGAATTTATAGATGAATCTGGTGATAGTTGACATCTTTAAGATATTGAGTATTCTTATCAATGAACATGGTATATCTGCATATATATAAGACTTTAATTTCTTTCAATTCTGATTTTGTTTTTCTGAGAATGTCTTAATATTTTCCTCACTTTTGAAGGACAATTTTGCGGGGTATAGGATTCTTTGTTGGCATTTCCCCCCTTATTTCTTTATTTATCTATTATTTATTTTTTAGAGACAGGATCTCGCTGTGTTGCTTAGGCTGGTCTCAAACTCCTAGGCTCAAGCAATTCTTCTGTCTCTGCTTCCTGAGTATCTGGGACTATACGCTCACCCCACTGTGCTTGACTAACTCAGTAACTTTTATTATGCTGTTTTCAAGTTCACTGACTTTCTTCTGCTTGTTCAACTCTGCTTTTGAATGTCTTTTTTTTTTTTTTTTTGAGACAGAGTCTCACTCTGTTTCCTGGGCTAGAGTGCCCTGGTGTCAGCCTGGCTCACAGCAACCTCAAACTCCTGGGCTCAAGCAATCCTCCTGCCTCAGCCTCCTAAGTAGCTGGGACTACAGGCATGTGCCACCATGCCCGGCTAATTTTTTTTCTATATATTTTTAGTTGGCCAGTTAAATTCTTTCTACTTTTAGCAGAGATGGGTCTTGCTCTTGCTCAGGCTGGTCTCGAACTCGTAAGCTCTCAAACAATCCACCCGCCTCGGCCTCCCAGAGTGCTAGGATTACACCTAGGAGCCACTGCGCCCGGCCTGCTTTTGAATGCCTATGGCAAATGTTTCATTTCAGTTATTGTATTTTTTAGCTCCAGAATTTCCTTTTGGTTTCTTTACAGGTTTTATATTTCTTTATTGACATTTCCATTTTGTTCATACGTCATTTTCTTGATTTTTTCTCTGCATCTTCCATTTTTTGAGCATCTTTAAGACAGTTGTTTTAAATCTTTGTCTAGTAGATCAGCCATTGGGTCTTTTTCAGGGACAGTTTCTGTTGATTTATTTTTTTACTTTGAATGGGCTGTACTTTGCTACTTTTTTGTATTCCTTATAAGTTTTGGTTGAAAACTAGATATTTGAATCTAATAATGTGGTACCACTAAACTGAGAATTAGAGTCTACTCCTTCCCCAGGGTTTGCTATTTTTTTGTTATTGTTTTTGTTTATTGTTTTTATTTTTAATTAAATTTTGCAGGCTGACTCTGTGCCAAAGATCAGCTTGAGGTGTACTTAAAGTCTTCTTATGTCTTCTGAGCCTGAGCCTTTTCCTGGGCATGTGTGGTCATTTTCTACTTTTTTCTATATGTGCAATTGTTTTTGGATGTCCTAGCCGTTAAAATCTGGCTCTCAAAAGAGGAAGAAAGAAAAAAATGGGAGGGAAAGGTGCTAGACCTTTAAGTTCCCCTAAAAGTGATTTCAGCCAGAGGAGGGGCATGCAAGATGTGGGGAGAGCAACAATGGCTACCCATCCCTTTTTGTGCACCTCTGTGATCAGAAGCAGCAATCACTGATCAGAGCACAGATTCTCAATATTGGGAAAACAGGGACTTTTTTTGCTTATCCTGACTCCCACAAGGTGCATATATACTGCTCCAGGAACACATCCACAGCTGTCTACCGTGGGATTGGAGGTGGGTGATTGATACTCTGCTAAGAGCTGAAATGACTGAAATTAACCACAATTTATTGTTCAAGTCTTCTTCTAGAAGTTGTAAGCTTTCAGTGTCCTCCAGAGTTCCCAAATAGTTACATCAGGCAGATTCTTCCAGAGTAATGGTTGTCTAGTTGGGGGAAGACAAATTCCTGGTGCTTCCTACTTCACTTTCGTCCCGGAGTCCTCCAGCCTAGGTTCATTCTTGACTCCTCTCTTTCTCTCGTACCAATCTGACCCACATCCAGTTTGCTAGCAAATCTTGTCCTTTTACCTGAAAAATATATACGAAGATTGACTTACTTTTCACTACTTCCAGAACTACCACTCTGGTCCTAGTTAATATTATTTCTGACCTAATTATTATAGTAGCCTCCTCCTAACTGACCTCTCTGTTTCTGCTCTTACCCCTTGTCTGTTCTCAACCCAGCATCTGAATGATTGTTACAATAATCAGATTGTCTCTCTGTGTAAACCTTCCTTTGACCTGAAGTAAAAGTCACAGTCCCTATAGAGGGCCTACATGGCCCCTTCCCTTCCCCTCTTCAATTGTTTGTTCTTGTTCTTGCTCACTTCACTTCACTTCAGCTGTATTGGCCTCCTTGCTGATCCTTGAACTAGTCAGGCATACTCCCTTCTGAATTTTCTGTTTCTTTTGACTAGAAGACTCTTCTCCCAGTTATTACCACAACTCACTCCTGCTTTCAGATCTTTACTCATATGTCACTTTTTTAGTGAGTCCCTCTCCAACTACTTAATTTGAAATTACAACTTTCTGAGTATTGGTTAATTTATCACCTTAGCCTTTATTACCAGCTACATGTATGCTATATATATTTTGTTTATTTTCTCTCTCTCTCTACACAGGAATATAAGATCCATAAAAATGGGGACTTTTACTTATTGCTGTAACCCCACCACCTAAAATTGTGCTAGCATACACTAGTGCTCATTTAATATTTGTTGAATGGCTGAACTAAAGAATGGAGTACCTGAGTTACCCTGGCTTACTATTTACTTATATCTTGTCTAATTTCACAAAGTAGTAGAGGCAAGAAAGCATCTAATAGACAAATTGGAGCCCATGAGAATGGTTTAAACTGGAAGAGAGATTTCAGTGAAATTGTAGGAGTAGATGTCATATACTAGAGCATAAAGAGTCAGAAGAGGCCTGGCCTGGTGTCTCACGCCTGTAATCCTAGCACTTTAGGAGGCTGAGGTGGGAGGATCACTTGAGGCCAGGAGTTTGAGACCAGGAGCATAGTGAGACCCTGTCTCTATAAAAAATAAAATTACAGTCCCCTCTGAGGCAGGAGGATCACTTGAATCCAGGAGTTTGAGGTTGCAGTGAGCTATGATGACGCCACTGTACTCTAGCTCCAGCGACAGAGTGAGACCCTGTATCAAAAAAAAAAAATCAGAAGAGAAAAGGACTAGGGATGGGACATTGAACCCATCCACACGTATCTGTTGACTGGAGAGCAGTACTTTCCTTATACTTAGCCAAGTGGGAACCCTGCTCTGGGCCCTGTGCTTTCAAGGTCCTCATCTGGCCTTCTTCCAGCGTATACCTGTCCCCAGAGAGTGAAGATGTTGGGGAGCCAAGGTGATTAGTCTACCTAGTCTCTTTCTGGATTAGTATCTGAGTATTAGGATCCTAGAATTCCCTGCCCAAGTGTCCCTTTCTGGGTCTCTTCCCTGATTGTTTCCTTTCTTGACTGTACCACATATATGGGCTCCTTTAGGTCTAAGTGATGGCCAAGGAACAAGCTATTTGCAAGCATGCAGCCAGAGCTTGGACTTGTGGGCTGGGATGTCCACATTCGTGCACACAAGGCCCTTTGTACTATGGAGTGGAGTTAAAGGTGGGAAGAAAAAAGGAGTAGGCTGCAGGTCAGGGGAGGGGGTATCGCCTTCCTTCTCATGCCCAGAACTTGAAGGGAGCCTGAGAATTCAAAATCAGAACTTGGCCTTTCAGGTTGTTATTAAAATTTATTTGTCAAGATAAGATAAAAAAATAATTTAACAGCTTGACAGCTTGATTTATAACTTTTATCTATTTAGACACATGGTATCTAGGTTTCTGTTTGTATTACTCTTGCCCCAAGCTCCTTGAAGATTCCCAAGCCTGCAAGAGGGAATTGAAAAAGAGTAGCTTGAGAGGGAAAAGATAAATTCAAGGCACAGTTTCAAGAAGGAATGATCGGCCAGGCGTGGTGGCTTACGCCTATAATCCTAGCACTCTGGGAGGCCGAGGTGGGAGGGTCAGTTGAACTCAGGAGTTCGAGACCAGCCTGAGCAAGAGGGAGACCCTGTCTCTACTAAAAAAAAAAAAAAATAGAAATTAGATGGAAAACTGAAAGAAAAAAGTATATATATATATATATTTAAATTAGTTGGGCATGGTGGCAAGGCCCTGTAGTCCCAGCTACTCGGGAGTCTGAGGCAGGAGGATCACTTGAGCCCAGGAGTTTGAGGTTGCTGTGAGCTAGGCTGATGCCACAGCATCTAGCCCGGACAACAGAGTAAGATTCTGTCTCAAAAAAAAAAAAAAGAAGGAATGATCACCAATGTTAAATGCATTAAAGGCATTAGGTCTTATGAAGGCAGAAATGTATCTATTAGATTTTGCCAAACTTCTATAGAAGGAGGAATACTTGAGACATTAGAAAGTGGAGACAGAGTATGGATTTCTTTTCTAGAACCTTATCTGAGAAAGGAAGGACTAGAGCAGTAGCTGGAGGGATATGTAGTATTATGGAAGAAGTCTTTTCCCATTTTTAAGGTGAGAGGGTCTTATAAATGTTTATGTGTTGAGGGAAAGGAGCCAATGTTAAGTAAGAGAAGGCTAAGGAAAAGGAGGGAATAATTGATGGAGCAAGGCCCAAGATCCTTTGCACAAGTCAACAGATTAACCTTTGAAAGAAGGAGGGTTATTTGAGGAGGCTTGGGGGTTAAAAGTAGGGCTTAGGATGTTTGGATGTGTATTGATACTAAGTTTGTGGAGTGAGGTAGCAGGAAGATAAGTCTAATAGACAATAATATATCATTAACATTGTTTTATAGTAGTCTTTTGGGCTACTTTTCTTTTTCAAGTTTGATTTTATACTTCTGGGGAGCAAGGATTATACCTGTAGCCACTTAAAAAAACTCGTTTGTTGTTTGAAATGTAGCCCATAATATGGAGCATACTCTATGTATGTGGGGTCTGTCCTTACTGAATAATTGTTATTTAGTGGTGACTTAAAATTTTATATTTGATAAAAAACTTCTGATTCTTCAATAACCTAGAAACAATTTCTTTATTGTGTTCATTATGTAAATGTGTCTCATTAGGCTTTGGAAATGTTTTAATAAATATTGACTATCTGAATCACACCTATTTTGGGCAAATTGCTTTTTACAGAATTATATTAATACTGTCTTTTTTCCACTCCCATTAGTAGTTCCAAAGAACTGCTGGTTCAGATTTTAGCTCTTGCGAAGTTGTGAAAATAGTGAAGGATGCTTAGACTACTTAACATTCAAATTGTAAGTAAAATTTATTTCTGTTATTATTATGTAAAACAGAATTTAGAGATTGTCATTACATTATAATCATGAGCTTTAGTATGATGGTACTGTGGATTTTTGTTAATTTTCCTTAAGATACAAATACTTTGTATTCCATTTTATGTTCATAAGATCAAAAAGGAGACTGATAGTAGTGATCAATCAATAGTAGTGAGATGAAATTTCTGCTTTTTGTCAGATATTTCATTTTATTGTGGAAGTTTATGGGAATTCTTTATTATTTTATTTCTGTATCTGTATGATGCCAGTAGTTAAACTTAATATAAGGGCATAATATTCATCAATTGACTTAAGAGAAATATATATTCTTTTCTTTTCAAATATGCTTAATTTTTCTATATTCTTTAATTTTGACATGAAAACATTCTGTTAGAAATAAATGTTACTTTCTCCTAGTGAAAATTTTAACATACCAAAATCAAATAAAAAGTAACTTTTTAGGAATTATTTAATGTATAAATCCAGATACATATATTGACATTCAAGGGGAAAAATACTTAAGAGGTTAGGTTAAGAGATGACTTGAAGCCATTTGCTATACTGCATTTTGAACTAATAGCAAAACAATTATTGTGGAAAGAATGATAAAGTAATATCAAAGGCATTCCAAGTGGTTTCACTACTTTATTATTAAACTATTTGAAGTGTAAACAATTCAGATTAATCTGTCTTACAGAGTATTCAAAGTATGAATACAAAATGAGATTGCTACCATAAGCAAAGGACACTCCTGATTATATTATTCAAACAAACAAACCAAGTGAGCCAAAGAAGAATGCAATATTTACGAATGAATGAATCTTTTAATTTGTTAATAGTTTTAGAAGTTGTCTCAGTCTAGCACATTTTTTTTTTTTTGAAACAGGGTCTCACTCTGTTGTCCAGGCTCATATGTAATGGCATCATCATAGCTCATTGCAGCCTCAAACTTCTTAGTTTAGGTGATCCTCTTGCCTCCACCTCTACAGTAGCTGAGACTATAGGCATGAGCCACCCACGCCCAGCTGATTTTTAAAAATTGTTTCTAGGGATGAGGTCTTGCTGTTGCCCAGGCTGGTCTTGAACCCCTGACCTCAAATGATCCTCCCACTTTGGCTTTCCAAAGTGCTGGATTACAGGTGTGAGTCACCATACCTGGCTAGTCCAGCACATTTATGTTCTATGCATCAAAGATTTTTAACATTTCTGCTAACGTATTTCAGGAAGAAAACTACATCTTCATAAAGGGAAAAAGTTGTACATTTTATCTCCTAGAATATAAATATCATACTACCACTTATGTGTAATAGCTTGTTAAGAACTTAATATGTTCATGAACTTGAATGTTAACTCTTAATAAGTAGAATACTCATTACTGCCCTCTTTTGACACAAGGATGCAGAAGCTTTTTTGTTAAAACAATGTTAAAAATTAGATAGCAAGATACATCATGCTTTATATCTTTCCTGTATATTTTTTATAACTTTTCAAATTCTTCTTTTTAGGCTCTCTGGTTAATCATCTTGAGAAGACTGGATTTCTGGATATCTACTCCACGCCATCTCTATTGACTTTTAAAACATGATTATGCAAACCTATAACACTGGCAATCATCCATGAACCTTTAATTATATTGATTAATAGTGTGTGAAGCTTCCTCAGGGAATAAACAATGACATCAGCAGTGGTTGACAGTGGAGGTTCTATATTGGAGCTTTCCAGCAATGGAGTAGAAAATCAAGAGGTTAGGCATCCAATGTATTACATGTCTGTTTTGTTCATAGAAATAAATGCATGAACTAATTTTGAAATTAATGGGAAATAGATATTTGAGAATAGAAATGTACGATGCATGAAATTGTATGTGTACATGTTGTGTATCCTCATATAATTTAGGTAATAGAAGGTTGAGGAAAGTACTACAGGGCTCACCTGAATTGATAGAACATGCATGTGTTAGAATGAACTTGGAGGAAAGAAATGGAAAGAAAAAGTACTGTAGTATTAGTTGAGAGATAAATTTAAATCCCTGATAAAATCCATTGTGTTGAGTTATAGTGTAGGTGTATACAGTACCTAAATACCTAAATTAGATTTATTTTCAGTTAGAATCTTATGTCTGCTTTACTTGGTATCTTTATTTTTTGGTTATTCTATTATATCTAAATCAGTATGGAGATCCATTGTATTTTAATCTCATACACTTATGTATTTAGATAATTAGTAAGTCAGAAAATAAATTCAGGTTTTGAAATTTTATGCATGTAGAATTTCGAATCAGTAGGAGATGGGAATAGAGAATAACTGCACCAGAAATACATGGCCTTCCAGGTCCTGGCTTCTATTCCTGACATTCAGTAAAGTGTGAATGTTGGGAGGGATCTAAATAATAATATAATAGTGCTAACATAAGAATGGACAAGTATTTGGTCAGAGATGAGGTAGGAAAATGACAAGTTTTCTGTATTAAAAAAATCTGTTTTCTCTATTTTCTGTGAAAGATGCTGCTAATACTGGTGCTTGGTACCAGTATAATGGTATAGTGATATGCTTTAGAAACAAATTAGGACATCATTGTGTGTGTTCTGGAGTCTGAATTATTTTGCTTGCTTGCTTGGTGTCTAGTCAGTTTTTCAAGATCCAGACGGGCAAATTTAGTGGGAATAGGGTAAAGTAAAGGTACTCCTTTTCTTTTGTTGTTAGACTGGATAACTCCTAAATGTTTCTTTTGTATTCAAATCCAAAACTGGTTCAAAGTCCTGTAAGAGAAGCCACAAAAAAACCCTACTTTATTCCCATAATCAGTATCTATTTCTTCTTTCAAAATTCATTTTCTGTATGATCACCTTTAGGTATGATTCACCAAAGAGAGCAGGGACTTGGGGAACTGCCATCCCCTCCTGTATAACCCAGACCAAATATTGCTTCTTCCTCAAAGCACTTTCTCTGTGTCCTATAGTTTTGCTCTGTCGGCATTTCACCCTGTGAGGGGAGCCACCAAGAGCAATAGGCAGGATATATTTACCTTGTGCTGATTAAAAGGTATCATTATCATTAATATGGGGAAAAAGAGGACAACAATTTGTTTCTGAAGATTCCTTATATTTTTCTTCCTTTACATGAAACCCCAAGAGTTCATGTTTAGGAGAATTTGTTACCATGAAAGAAAGAATCTGATAAATGAAATGACTTTACCAAGTTATTACTGACTAGTGATTTATGTGATAGTTTTACAGAGTGGTCACATTTTATGGGGGAAGTCAGAAGAAGGGTATATCCTCCATGGGCGTTTTAGGTAGTGTGGCACCAGAATGGGGAAACTATTCTTGGGGAACTTTTTATTCAAATTTTACTATGTAGGTATCCACGTACTTTGATTCATTTGTTCCTTTGAAAAATATTGATGGACTACTTACGATATATCAAGTACTTTTGGGGGCAGTGGGGATAAAGTGTTTCAGAAGGGCTATGAAAAATAATTCAGGGTTAGAGATTGATGGATAAGGTATTGAGGGTATTTTAATTAGGACAGTCAGAGAAAGTTTCTATGAAGAGGTGACAGTTTAGAGCGAAATGAAGTGAGAGATGGGGCCATAGAAATATCTGGCAGAAGAGAATTCCAGGAAGAAGTTCTAGGAAGAGAGAAGAGCCACTAATATTAGAAATATATTCTGATTTTACAAAGGGAGATTTGAGGATGGTGGTGTTTGAAACATAGATTTTTGTCTTACGAGCAACTTTTTAGGAATATGTTTCCTGTATACAGTAATATCTGTACTCTAAAATGTAGAGTGGGGTGAAAAATGACCTGTGAAGCTTTTACAATCGTAGTCCCAAAATCTGAAGAAAAAAGAAAGTTTAAAAAGTGGTAAGCATCTAGAATGTTATCGTGATTTTTAGCCTTTTTTAAATAACTTTTTTCCTGATTGTAAAAGTAATACATTTTATAAAATTAGGATTATTCTGTTTCTGACAGTATCACAAAAATATAAACTATGATATAATAAATGTACATACAAAAATTATTTTAAAAATAGTAAATATATAAAAGGCAGTCATATATAAAAAAATTCAACTACCTAATATGGTTTAGATATATAGGAATAATTTATTATTAAAAATATTAATATAATTTATCATATTAGTAGAGATAAGATTCTTGATGAAATAAGATTTTGTAAAATTCAATATCCATTCTTGATAAAAACTCTTAATATAAATAGAGATGTGTATTTCCTTAACATTACAAAAAACAACTTATGTATCAACAGCCAGCATTCTGTTTACTGGTTAACAGGTGCATTTCTTTAAAATTAGAAGATAATTATGGTCACTACCTTTATTACTATTTAATATTTTCCTGCAATCAGGCAAAATAATAAAGCATATATAAATATTAAAAACATACCAAATTATTATAGGCAGATAATGTTATTATCCATGTGAGAAAACCAGAGGGAATCCACTGAAAACCCGTTAGTCCTACTAATAGTGCTTGGTAGTTTGATTGGGTATAAAAATAACTAGCTTTTCTTTGTAAGGACTGTAATTAGGAGAGATCATAAAAAAATAAGATCCTTTTTAGAAAATTAACAAAAAACCATAAAATGTTGAGGAATAAATGTAAAAGACTTATGGGACCTGTCTGAAAAAAATTAATGATACTGAAACACATAAAAGAAGACTTTAACTAACAGAGATATACTTTGTACTCAGGAAATATGGGAAGAGTTAATATTGTGAAGAATGTCAATTTATCTCAATCCATATATTCTGTCCAGCAAGTTCGTGGAAAATTGTCATATGGGCCTAAAGATCATAGGGAAGAGTAAATAGTCAGGAATAGCCAGAGCAGTTTTTGAAAAGGAAATGTATTACAGGTGGATCTCTTAGAAATGGGTTATTAATACAGAAAAAAATAAAAATGGGTTTAAATAAATTTTTAAAAACACAGTAAATACAAGTTCCAGAGAGGCATTTGCTTCCATACAAAACAAGATTGGGAGTTGTTCCGCTTCAGGTTGTGGTGGAATAACTGAGACCAGACTTATACTCCTAGCATAAACAACTGGGAAAATCTACAAAACATATGAAATCACAGTTTTGAAACACTGGACAATAGTCAGCATAGCACTCTGCCTCCTGAGAGAAGAGAAGGTCACTTCTGTGATCGTGCTGGCGTATTGCTTAGAGCCACTTTCTGGGCCACAGTGTAGGGAAAAGGAACCCAAGTAGAGCAAAACTGTCTCACTGAATTGAAGAAACAAAATTTGAAATTTGGAGAGCGTAAAACAGGTAATTGGAGGGGCAGAGTATATAAGAAGAAGAAGCTGTTCAGAAAAAGAACATTAAAACTCTGCCTTGGGATCCCCTGAATCTTTGGCTGATACTTAGCTGTTCAAGTGTAACATGAAAGTCCATTGAAGCCAGGCAAGGAATGACCAGAAAGGATTTAAACTGGGTATTTAACTGAAAACTTTAGAGTTCACTCAGGGCTGGGAAATATTAGAGTTCTAGTCATCTCAGTGGAGAGTCCTTGTTGAATGTCTAGGGCATTCATCAAGGACTCCGGAATAGTCATCCTTTATATAGTATAGCTAAGCTAGTCCTAGAATAAAGCATAGTCCAAACTTGCCCTAAAGAGACTTAAAACTATGAGGACTTTCCAGAAAGTATCCAGTCATGTAATATGAAAATTACATCTTGACGTGTTAGATACTCTCTCATAACTATCTGTCATAACAGATACTCTTCAGGTAACAAAATGCAGCACCCAACAGTGTAACATTTACATAAGAGAACCAGATGAAACTTCTGGAGATGAAATACTATCTAAAAAGAAAAATTCACTCGATGGGATTAAAAATAGATTAAGTACTAAAGAAGAAAAGATAGTGACTTTGAAGACAGCAATAAAAACGACATTATGGGTTGGACATGGTGACTGACACCTATAATCTGAGCACTTTGGGGAGGATCACTTGAGGCCAGGAGTTCGAGACTAGCCTAAGCAACAAGCCTAAGCCTAGCAAGACCCCATTTCTATAAGAAATAGAAAAATCAGCTGAATGTGGTGGTGTGCGCCTGTAGTCCCAGCTGCTTGGGAGGCTGAAGCAGGAGGATTGCTTGAGCTCAGCCCAAGAATTTGAGGCTGCAGTGAGCCATGATGACACCCCTGCACTCTAGCCTATGTGACATAGCGAGACCTTGTCTCAAACAAAACAAAACAAAACCCTACATAATGATGCACAGAGGAAAAAACTGGGTGAAAAAAAGGAACAAAGACCCAGTTACCTATGGGCCAATATCAAGTTGTCTTCACGTATTTGTAATTCGAATCCAAAAATGAAGGGGAGGGAAACAAACAAAAAAAATCGTATCAAGAAATAATGGCCATAAATTTTTCAAATTCAATGAAAAGAACAAACTCATAGATCCAAGAATTTTAAACCCCATGCATGATAAAGGAGAGAACAAACAGCCAGTGAGGCCAGTTTCAGAGAGAAAATCTTAAAAGCAGCCAGAGAAAAAGATTCATTGCATGGAGAAGAACAAAGATAATCACTACAGATGTCTTGTCTGAAACTATGCAAGTCAGGAGATAATGATATCTTTAAAATGCTGAAGTAATAAAAACTATCAACCTACGATTACATATCCAGTGAAAATGTCCTTCAAAATGAACCTTTTGTCAAACAAAAGCTCAGAGAATTTGTCACTAGCATACTTATCCTATAGGAAATGTTAAAATAAATTCTTTAGGCAGAAGGTAAATGATACCAGATGGAAACCTGGATCTACACAAAAGAATGAAAGCACTGGAGCAATGGTTAATATGTGGGTAAATATAAAATACTTTTTAAAATCAAATAGAAATCTTTTTAGTATGGTAAGAATACTTGAGATCTACTTTGTTAACAATTTTTATGTATATAAATCTTTTTAAAATTTTTAAAAAACACAATTGTTTACAACAAAAATAACAATGTATTATAGAATTTAAATGTGAGGAATTAAATCATGATAATAGAACAAAGGATGGGAAGAGGGAATTGGAAGAATACTATTATAAGCTTTTTATATTATATGTAAAGTAACATTATTTGTATGTATACTGTGATGTTAGCATATTGTAAGATCTAGAGCAACCACTAAAACAATAAAACAAAGAAGTGTAACTAATAAGCCAATATGTGACATGGAATGGATACTAAAAATAATCCAAGAAAAGACAGAGAATCAAAGGAACAAGGAATAAATGAAAAAATTAATGAGCAAAGAGCAACATGATAGATTTATTTTATTTTTATTTTTAATTTTTAAGAGGGTAAATTTAAACCCAGTTTATATCTTGTATCCATTGAAGTATGGAAAAAAAAATAAACCCAGTTTGTTGATATTAAATGTAAGTATTCTAAACATTCCAATTAAAATGTAGATATTGTCAGATTGGGTTTAAAAAAAATTTATTCAGGTTTCATACAAGAAATTTAGTAACACAGTTTAAAAGTAGAAATATAGAAATAGATATATTTCTACATTAAACATAAAAAACTGGCGTGGTTTCAGGATAAGACTATTACCCGTGATAATGAGAGACATTCATAAATAATAAAAGGACCGTTTTGTCAACAATTCCTAACAACCCTAAATGTGAATACACTCAATATCATAGCTTCAAAATATGTAACGTATAAACTGACAGAATTGACAGAAGAAATACATAATACACAGGCTAGTTGGAGATTGCAGTGTTTCTCAGTAATTGATAGAACAAGTAGACAGAAAATTGATAAAGATTTAGTAGACTTGGACAACATTATCAACCAACTTTACATAATGGACATTTATGGAACATTACCCTGCATCACCAGAATACACGTTCATTTCAAGTTTGCATGGACAGACAGATCCTATAGTAGACTATAAAGCATATCTCAATAATATACAGAAAAAACTGTCTGACCAAAACAAGATTAAAATAGAAATTAACAAAAAGATAATTGTAAAATCTCCAAATATTTGGATATTAAGCAGCTTACTTCTGTATAACTCATGGGTTAAAAAATAAATTGCAGGGAAAGTTGGTATTCAAACTAAATGAAAATGAAAATAATATATCAAAATTTGAAAGTTGTAGCTAAAGCAGTGCTTAGAGGGAAATATATAGCATCAAATATTTATATTAGAAAAGAAGAAAAGTTTAAAATCCTAAACTTTTACTTCAACAGGCTAGAATATGAAGATCAAATTAAACTCAGTGTGAGAAGAAGGAAGGAAATAATAGGAATTAAAATCACCAAAGTGGCTGGGCGTGGTGGCTTACATCTGTAATCAATCCTAGCACTCTGGGAGGCTGAGGCGGGAGGATCACTTGAGGTCAGGAGTTCAAGACCAGCCTGAGCAAGAGCAAGACCCCGTCTCTACTAAAAATAGAAAAAAATTAGCTGGGCATGGTGGCGAGGGCCTGTAGTTACAGCTATCAGGAGGCTGAGGCAGGAGGATCACTTGAGCCCAGGAGTTTGAGGTGGTTGTGAGCTAGGCTGACTCTGGCCTGAGCAACAAAGACTCTGTCTCAAAAAAAAAAAAAAAAAAATGACTGAAGTGAAAAATGGACAAATAATGGAGAAATTAAAGCAGATGTTAATCCTTTGAAAAAATTAGCAAAATTGATGAATCTCTAACTAGACTGCCCAAGGAAAAAGAGAAAGCAAAAATTACTATCAGGAATGAAAAGAAACATTTGCTATAGATAATATTAGCAATAACTTTTTGCCAATAAATTTGAAAGAAGATAAATTCCTTCAAAGTCATTCCAAAAAGAATAGCCTGAATGGCCTATTGTAATTATGTTTTACATGAATTGAATTTTTATTCAAAATCTTTCCCACAAAGAAAACTTCAAGGCTAAATGGCTTTATTAATGATCTGCGAAGCATTTAGGGAAAAATAATATCAATTCTATACAAATCCTTTCAGAAAATAGAGAAGGAACCATTTTATAACTCATTAATATCAAGCCAGCATTACCCTGATACCAAGACCAGACAAAGATATAGGCAAAAGAAACTGCAAACCAGTATCCTTTGTGAACATGGAAACAAACATTCTTAATAAAACACTAGCAGTCAAGTCTAGCAGCATATAAAAGGTGTGTCCTTTTAAAATTAGTTGTGCAGTTACTATATGATCTGGTAGTTTGACTCCCAGGTAAATGTGGAGTGGAAGGGAAGAGAAGAAAAGGGATGTTCATAGGAGCTCCTATAGCTTATATGAAGACAGGTGGATGGATAAACAATTAGTATTTCTGCAGTGGAATTTTTACCAATAAAAAATGAACTATTGTTGTATGTTGGTACATACAACAACATAAATATTAACAGTACTGTAGTCAAACACAAAAGAGCATAAACTGTTGATTCTGACATGAATTTTCAAAAAGGCACATCTGTAGGTATAGAAATCTATAGGGATAGATCAGTGGTTGCCTAGGCCTGTGTGTGTGTGTGACTGACTGCTATAGGGGGTGAAAGGGAAATTTCTGGGATGATGGAAATGTTCTATTTCTTGACTGTGATGGTAGTTACAGGGATCTACGTTTGTGAAAATTCATAAGATAAAAATAAGATTTTCATCTGTTAGGTAGATTCTCCTACAAGTTTTATATTATGCAAATGATATATTTTTTTAAAGTTTTCAAATTACCCCTTATTGGCTTTAAGTGTTTTTTTTTTGTTGTTGTTCCAATTGCTATTTTTAAATGAAAAAAAAGAAATATTTTGATTTTTAATTTTAGCTATACAAGATCATTGTAAAAAACAATGAACTCAGATATACTGAAAAAGTAAAAATTCATCTTTTGTCTGCTTACCTCTTTTACCAGGTTATTAATAATTTCAGATTTATTTTTTTAGACTTTTAGATATATTTAAAATATTTATATAAGTGGAATGACACAATAGTACTGTTCTGTAACCCACTTTACCTTCCACTTATTTGTATCATGCATATTTTTCTATACCAACATGTAGCTACCTGCCGTAACCTTTTAATTGATGCTGAATAGAGTCTCTCATTGTATGGATGTATGGATATATGTTAGTGTATTCAGTCTCTTTCTGATACATATTATGTTTTCTTTTCTTTTTTTTGGCATTATCAACATCTAGGGGACTTGTCTTAAAACTGGGTTTTCATAGCTAGCATACCATTTATACTTTGGTGACATATTTATTTGGAATGACCTCTGGGGGGTGAACAGTGGGAGACGGGGGAGGTTAGTCGCCCTAAAGCCTGTCGCACTGTATGTTTCAGTTTTTTTTTTTTTTTTCTGTGAGACAAAGTCTCACTCTGTTGCCCGGGCTAGAGTGCCATGGCGTCAGCCCAGCTCACAGCAACCTCAGACTCCTGGGCTTAAGCGATCCTTCTGCCTCAGTCTCCCAAGTAGCTGGGACTACAGGCATGTGCCACCATGCCCAGCTAATTTTTTCTATATATTTTTAGTTGGCCAATTAAGTTCTTTCTATTTGTAGTAGAGACGGGGTCTCGCTCTTGCTCAGGCTGGTTTCGAACTCCTGACCTTG
>CAUYRT010014352.1:0-14513 GCA_963574885.1 Lepilemur ruficaudatus
GCTAGAGTGCCGTGGCATCAGCCTAGCTCACAGCAACCTCAAACTCCTGGGCTCAAGCAATCCTTCTGCCTCAGCCTCCCAAGTAGCTGGGACTACAGGGATGTGCCACCATGCCCGGCTAATTTTTTCTATATATTTTTAGTTGGCCAATTAATTTTTCTATTTATAGTAGAGATGGAGTCTCGCTCTTGCTCAGGCTGGTTTTGAACTCCTGACCTTGAGCAATCCGCCCGCCTGGGCCTCCCAGAGTGCGAGGATTACAGGCGTGAGCCACCGCGCCCGGCCAGAATTGTGGAGTTCTTTATATATTCTGGATATCAAACTCGTATCAGATATACTATTTGCAAATATTTTCTCCCATTCCGTGCGTTGCTTTTTCACACTGTCGATACAGTACTTTGGTGCCCCGTCCTCTTTAATTAAGGAACCAATTCATTGTTTACTTCCAAAGGCCAAAATCCCCTGACTCATTCATGTGGCAATTCTGACTTCTTAAAACACACTCTGACTGTATTTTAGAACGGCCTGGAAGTCAAATAAAGGGAAAGCTTGGCTAGTCACACCCTATTCCTCTCTTCTGCAGTTTGTGTGTCTAAGGAAAATACAAGGTTACACAAGATGACCTTGGCAAAGAGGAGCAGGGAAAACGGGGTTACAGGCTGGAGCCAAAAGGGGGGCTGTGCGGAGAAAGACGCACTTTGCCAGAGCAGGACATACATTTACTAAGTTTGTTCCAAGCAATTGTAAATCCTCAGAAGCATCCTATTATGTCGATGGTATAATTATTCTATTTTACAGATGGAGAAACAGGCCCAGATAGGTTAAGTGTCCTGCCCCAAATCCCAGACTAGGAAGTGGTGGAACCCGAAATTGAACCCTGGCCATGTCACTCTGTGACACTATGCAGGCTTTGAAGTAAGAATTGTCTGAATTCTAACCCAAATGACTAATGAATATGTGATTACAGACCCATTAGTAATATTAGAGAAATCCAAACCAAAAACAAGATTCCCTTTACACCTACCTGCAATTTGAAAGTTGGACGACGCCAAGCGTGGGGGGCATGCGATTACCAACATCACTGTGGGGCACAGTGTAGACTGGTGCAGCGGGGCTGGAAGCAATTTGGCAGTTTTTATCACATTAAGTACGAGTGTAGCCGATGATCCAGGAATATTATTCCTGGGTGTACACCCTAAAGCAATCCTTACATTGGTCCACAGGAAACACCTGGAAGGATCTCCTTACAGTACTGTACACAGAAAAGGGAGTCAAAGGCAACCTGAGTGTCTCATGCCAGGGGAATAGGTAAGAGGTAGTTGATGTGCACGGCGCGAGACCAAGCCGACATTAGCATCAATGATGCTACACACTTCAGCGTGGCTAAATCATAAAAACAACACTGGGTGGGGAAAAAGTGAGACACAGAATCAGGCCATTAGCCAAACTTATGTAAACTATAATTTTGATGTAAATTTAAAATGAATATACCCACAAAGTAACACTAGACATTTTACAAGGATACATACAACACCAAGGATAGTGTCAGACACACTACAGCTATTGAGGAGGATGAGACTGGGGAACGAGGAAGGAAAGTAACGTGCTTGCAGACAGGAAAGCGTATAAAAGAAGCATCTTGCGCAGCGGAGGTGAAAAAAATGATCTCTGTATCCCAGTTCTACCTTGTTATTGCTGTGTGACCTCGGGTAAGTCATTTCACCTGCTTGATACTTGTCCATCTTCCACCTTTCTGGATGATGGAAGACATGGACCTTCACATTCTGTGTCACGAAGGATGTCTCCGGAGGCAGGCCGTGGAGTGGAGTGGAAAAATGAAAGTGCGCGGGCTTGCAGCCAGACAGACCCAGCTATGGCCGCCATCCATGTTATGACTTGGGGAATCACTTCCTTCTCTAAGCCTCTGTTTGTTTTTGCTTTTTTTTTTTTTTTTTTTGAGACAGGGTCTTCTTCTGTTGCCCAGGCTAGAGTGTAGTGGCCTCATTATAGCTCACTGCAACCTGAAACTCCCAGGCAAAAGTGATCCTCCTGCCTCAGCCTCCTGAGTAGCTGGGACTACAGGCATGCACCACCATGCCAGGCTTTATATATATAGTACAGACAGGGTCTTGCTCTCGCTCAGGCTGGTCTCGAACTGCTGAGCTCAAGTGATCATCCCACCTTGGCTTCCCAAAGTGCTAGGATGACAGGTGTGAGCCACTGTGCCCAGCCAAAATCTCTGTTTTAAATGAGGTGGTCAGGGCAGGCCTCACTGGGAAGAGATATTTGTGCAAAGCCTTGCGGGAAGCCAGGGAGTGAGCCATATGCGTATCTGGGGAAATTAATTCAGGCAGAGGGAAGAGTCAGTTCCACCCACAGGAGCTTGGGAGGAGTAAATGATGTCACGCTCCCCTCACACAGTACGCGCAGTAAGCAGTCAGCAATGTTGAGGCCACTCCATCTCTCCCCTTACAGAGCTGTCAGGATCCAGGTGATCACTAAGAGCACCTGTTAGCTCCAGTGATAGCGACACCCTGGCTTCTGAGGTTCTTTGAAACACTGTGTTCACATCTGCCATCCACCTTAGGAGCACTCTGTCTCGCTGACCACAGGGGCCGGAGCCTGGGAGAGAGTCGTCACTGCTGGGGCTCCAGCCTGCACAGGCTGCACAGGAGACTCCACGGAGGAAGCTAGAAACAGCGAGGTGGAGGATCTCACCAGCTGCTATTGCCCTCAAAAGATCCCTGTCCCCACCAGCACACACCAGCTTGGTTGAGGGTAGAGTCACATGGGGGTGGAGAGAGGGAAAGGGACCCATACTTACCAAGGCAGATCTGGGTTTGAATATTATTCTGCCACTTAATAGCTCTTTTACCTTTATAAATCATTGAACCCCTCTTAGCCTTAATTTTCCCATCTATAAAATGGGCATGAAAGTATCTAGTCCGTAGGGTGTTCGTGAGGACTCAATGAGACAAGTGAAGTGGCAAGCAAATAGCTAGGGCTCCCTTCCTTCTGTACCAAGTACCCTGGAGGCAGCCACTGTGTCTTATTCAGTCAGCTCAGATCCTTATTTATTTTATTCATTTCTGAGAGGATAAATTCATCTACCTTTCAAGGAGAGTATGAGGTTTCAATGAGATAACAAATCAAAACTGTGCTTAGCATAGTTACTGGACCAAAATAGGCACTCCATAGGTGTTTGTTGGGTACCTGGATGGTTGGGTGGGTGGGTGGATGGATGGATGGATGGATGCATGGATGGTTAGGTGGATGGATGGATGTATGGATGGCTGAGTGGATGGATGGATGGATGGATGGAGAGATGAATGGTTGGGTGGATGGATGGATAAATAGATGGATGGGTGGATGGATAGATGGATGGGTGGCTGGATAGATGGATAAATGGGTGGGTAGATGGATGGATGGCTGGGAGAGAGGATGGCTTGCTGGCAGGACGTCAAGGGGGACATGATTTGTTCTGCAGAAATACCAAGTCTGCATAAAAATCAGGTGCTTTACAAGAGGTGTTTATTATATCTCTTTGTGATCTTAGGTCTATAATACAGATGAGTAAAATAGGCATAATCACATCCGTTTCTAGTCAACTGTGACCACACTTGATCTCTCTTGTGTCTATGACTCATGTCGATAAGGCCAGTCTTGCATGAGCCAGCATTCTCCAACTGAGATCACTGGTAGTTCCCTGGGGCAAGGGCTGAGATGGGGGAAATGCAAGGTGAGGCCTTCCTGATACACAGGATGCCTTGGAAACCCCAATGATGTTTCACCAGAAGAATTAGGACCCAGCTTTTTCCATAATCCCATCACCACTGCAAGAATGGAGAGAACACAGGTGAATGTAACTTCTACCATCACTTAGCCCCTCTGAGCCCCATGTTCCTCCTAGTAAGATGACTGGCTTAGACACTGCCTGCTCCAAAATGTTCTGATCCTCTGAAAATCCTCTACATCTTCTATCAGACTGAAAATAAAAATGTAGGCCGGGCACGGTAGCTCACACCTGTAATCCCAGCACTCTGGGAGGCCGAGGCGGGTGGATCGTTTGAGCTCAGGAGTCTGAGACCACCCTGAGCTCCGTGTCTACTAAAAGTAGAAAGAAATTAGCTGGACAACTAAAAATATACATAGAAAATAGCCGGGCATGGTGGCACATGCCTATAGTCCCAGCTACCCGGGAGGCTGAGAGAGAAGGATTGCCTGAGCCCAGGAGTTTGAGGTTGCTGTGAGCTAAGCTGATGCCACGGCACTCTAGCCTGGGCAACAGAGTGAGACTCTGTCTCAAAAAAATAAAATAAAATAAAAAAGAAATAAAAATGTAGAGGAATCTCTAAATTTAACATATTATTTGGGAAGGAAGAATTGCAATTCAGGGTACACACACCCCAGTATGTCCAAAGAACAAACAGAAGGTTAGAGGTTTTTTAAAAAGGAATGTTATGCATGATCCTAAGAGGAAGTTCACCGGTGACGCTTTGGGAAAATGACAAACTCCAATTGGTGGGCAACTCTGGGGGGCAGTAAAATTAGTCCTAGAGGTGCAGTAAGTTATCTCAGCAACTATACGTAAAACTGGCTTCAGGTTATATAATAGGCAGTTTCAGCCACAGGACTTGCAGAGAATTACATTTTCAGAGCAATGTTATGTACCCTGAGTGTTTTTCCCCCAGACCCTTGACTCTGATTTAGTTGGATAGGACAAGAATGACCCAATTCGGATGATCAACTTTCACACTTCCTTTAAAATATGGTTCTAGAACTTTGGAAGCATATGTATTACATTTCTTCCCCATCTGTCCCTATAGAGTCTCCTTAAACCCTTTCAAAATAATGGCATGTATATGCCAGTATGTCTGTTTATGCTCTTCCCCGGGGAAGCCACACACTTGGAGACAGGCAGATCTCAACTGCAGGTGTTGGCGAGATGATTAAGATCCAATTCCTGCCCCCAGGATAGGGAAGACACGCCGAAATGCATAAACCTCAATAGTCATAGGAATTAAAGTATAAAAAAAGGCAAACTCTCCCAGTCCCAAAATGCTGCCTTCAGGAATTCAGAAGGCAGTGTTCTTGGTGTTATTGGAGGTGTTCTGGGCTAGGTCAAAAAAAAGAGATGGGCTGGCGTGGTGGCTCACACCTCCAGTTCCCGCTGAGGTGGAAGGATCTTATGCACTATGTTTGTGCCTGTAAATAGCCACTGCACTCCAGCCTGGGCCACGTAGTGAGACCCTGTCTATAAAAAAAAAAAAAGAAGAGGCCGGGCACAGTGGTTCACGCCTATAATCCTATAATTCTGGGAGGCCAAGGCGGGAGGATTGCTTGAGCTGAGGAGTTCAAGACCAGCCTGAGCAAGAATGAGACCCCATCTCTACTAAAAATAAAAAAATTAGCCAGTCAACTAAAAATAGAAACAAAAAATTAGCCAGGCGTGGTGGCTCGTGCCTGTAGTCCCAGCTACTTGGGAGGCTGAGGCAGGAGGAGCACTTGAGCCCAGGAGTTTGAGGTTGCTGTGAGCTTGGCTGACGCCACAGCACTCACTCTAGCCTGGGCTGTCTCTAGCGAGACTCTGTCTCAAAAAATAAATAAATAAATAAAAATAAGTAAATAAAAACACACACAAGAAGAGAAGATGTCTGAGGACACAACCAGGCCGAGGTCACAGGAGGGGTAACAGTGGTTGTATTGTGGGTGGCGAAGAGAGAGCAGAGCTGGAGCATGGGCTAAAACCTAACCTCCTCCTCCCACCCGACTGGCCCTGGGAAGGCATGAGAGCCTGGCCTGTGTTGCTGGGGCAACATCCAGGGAGAAGCAAGGAGGTAATCACAAGTCATCTCAAACTGTCAGAGCTACTCTATATCGAGCACTTACTGAATGCAGAGCCTGCGCACTTTACCCACGTCACAGCTGGGCTTCCGGAAGCAAGCTGTGTGAGTCACTGGGGCATACGGAGTGACTCTAGACAGAACACAGAGAAACATTTTTAGTAGTTATGTTGATGTCTACCTTCTATTGGTGGCAGGGGGCATTAGTTTTCATTTACAATTATGAGTTTTCTTTTAAATAAATGTAAAATATTTATTAAGTAAACATACAGGTGGTACAGAGATATTGCAAGGTTGCGAGGAGGGTACGGAAATGACAGAAATTCAGAAAACACTGTCCATCAGCATACAGCATTTACCCCATTCAGAGCTCTTTGGGTTGTAAGGGATGGTCACCCACTCAAATCAGCGTAAGCAGGATCAGAGACTGTATCCTGACAAGGGAATCTCACAGGATCCTATGAGGTAGGTTTTACCTCATGGGTAGCAATCCTAAGAGGTAGGAAATTCAGCTCCATTGGCAAGAAATGATAAAGCCAAGGCTTGAACCTGGGTCTGTGAGACACCAAAGCTCAAGCATGATGCACTAGCCACCTGGTCACCATCAGCCAAGTCCAGCCCACAGCCACCATCCCAGACCCAAGCAGGTTACTGGGCCAGTGGGAGGCATTCGTCAAAGTCAGCAATCCAGTGCTTGCCCAGGAGACAGGAAGAAAGTGCCCTAACTTCATGGGGACTCTGCCTGGAAGGAGGGAAGATTCCTCAGAAGGAACACAGAGCTTTGGAAACCAGGCAGTGTCCGAGCCCCTGAGTCTGGAGGCTGTGAGGTTCACATTGCAGGCTCGCATTCTTGTCTTGAGGCAGGAGAGGAGGCCGAGTTGGAGACATTTGCCAAAACTCAGGATCCTCAAGAGAAGCTGACACCTGCTGGTCCTTGGGACTGTGACTCCTGGAAGCCAGGTTAGGAGGAGCCTCCAGAGAACAAAGTAGGGGAGACTCCTTCCCCTCAGAGGCCTCAGACAGGGCCAGCAGACACTTCCCGGCCCAAGTGCCTGTCCCCATGGAAGCCTCTGGACACTGAGGTGCCCTGGCCTGGAGGGCCCCAATTTTGCTTTGTGGGGTTGTTGAGCCACAGTGGGTGGCTGCCCCACAGGAGGTACTTAGTCAGGGTCTGTCATTGAGACAGAAAGATGGATGAGGTGGTCATGGCTCTCCCACTCGCCCGGAGCTGACCCAGGCCTGTGCAGAGAAACACATTTGCCTCGAGAAACGAACTCCTGTCCTAGCTTTTGGTCTGTTCATGTTTTGTCTTCTCTGGGCACCATTCAGGACAGGTTGCTGGGCGAGTCAAGAGAAGGCTCCACTGAGCCACTTCCCCTGGGAAATGTCACAAAGACTTTATGCCTGAGGGTAGAGAGAGGATGGTACTGTCCTAGCTCAAAAGTCTGCCCCAAAGATAGTACCACACAGCCGGCAGGGGGGTGGGGGCTGTTCCTTTCCCAGAATTCCTCTCTGCCAGTATCACTTGGGAGTGGTCGCTCAAAGCTCTAGGCTGTTGCCCTAGTGGGGTGAACTAAGTGGCTCAAAGTCTGCCCCTGAGGTCTGCACCTGGCCCTGACATTCCTCCCCGCTCTGTAAGACTCAGGATGAGGTCGCCAGCCAAGGTTACCATAATATATGCCCAAAGATGGATGAAGGGGCTCATTCAAGTTCTGGATTTTCCAACAGTCAGCTCTGCCATCATCCCTGCCCAGGGGAGGTAACCCCTATACCTAATGGGCCACCAGTGCCCAGGGAGGAGGTCCCAGACCACAGCAGACATCCGTTCTTCCCCAGCTCAGTCCATGATGTCCATGGAAGAAAAGACTTTGGGCCTGGACTCAACAAGCAGGGACTAATTCTTGAGGGAATTGGCAGGGACCGGGCTGAGTGGTACAACCACCTCGGTGCCTGTCTCCGTGGTGGCCCGGGAGCATTTCCGGCTGCTGCGCATGCTGTAGAACTTCTCCGTGAGGTGCTTGCGGAACTTCTTGGTGAGGAAACAGTAGATGATAGGGTCTAGGACACAGTTGGTGCTGAGGAGGCAGAGGGTGACCTGATGCGCGTCGTTAATGGCCTGGTGGAAGTCGCTGTTCTGGTAGCCCAGCTCGGCCAGGGTCCAGGGCAGCTGCACCATGTGGTGGGGCACAAAGCAGATGCTGAACACTGCCAGGACCGTGCAGACCATCCACAGCGCCCGGCGCTTGACCTCCGCGTTGCGCGGCTGCTGCACCGGCTGCGTGAGCAGCGTGCGGATGATGACCAGGTTGCAGAAGAGGATGATGAGGAAGACTAGGAAGAAGCTGAATACGATGAAGATATGGATGACGAGGACCGGCACGCTGCCCTTCTCGTAATGCTCAAAGCAGCGGGTGATGTTGGCTGAGCCAGCCTTGACGGTCACTGTGTTAGTGGAGTCCAGGATGAGGAAGTAGGATGCAGCAGCCACGATGGCCACCCAGATGACCAGGGACAAATAGATGCCACGCTTTCGGGTGGTGGCCTGAGCAGTCTTGATGGGCCGAGTTACTGCCTGGAAGCGGTTGTAAGTGATGACGCCCAGGAAGGCCACAGAGCAGTAGGTGTTGATGAAGAAGAGGCAGCCAGCCAGGTTGCACAGGAATTTGGGGAGAATCCAGTTGCCCTGGTTGTAGTAGTAGATGATCCACAGCGGCAGCGAGACCAAGAAGAGCAGGTCGGCCATGGTGAGGTTCACCATGAAGATCTTTATCTCATTGAGTTTCTTGGAAGGATACAGGCGGGCAAAGACCCACAGCACGTAGCCATTGGAGATGACTCCAAGAACAAAGATGATGCTGTAAACAATCGGGAAGAGAGTGTATCGGAACTCGGAATCCACACGGGAGGAATCATTGGGCTCCATCATTCTGGGCTGGAAGGGTCAGCAGGTCATAGGGTCCTGGCTGTGCCTGGAAGACCACACAGGAATTCTGGTTAATAAAGGGCCAAGAAGGGACTGTCCTCTTTCATCAATTTCAAGACTCCCTGCTGTGGTTGGAATGATGGTGTCCCCTCCAAATTTCATGTTGAAACTTAATCCCTAGTATAACAGCATTAAGAGATGTGGCCCTTGGGAGGTGACCAAGGCAGAGGGCACACTGGGATTAGCACACTTATAAAAGAGCTCGAGGTTGAAGGTAGAACTCTTTTCTCTTGCTCTTTTCACCTTCCTGTCCCTTCTGCTATGTGAGGTCACAGGCTTTCAAAGCACCATCTTGGAAGCATTTATCTGGGCCTCACCAGACACTGAACCTGCTGGGACCTTAATCTTCAACATCCTCCAGAACTGTGACAAATAAATTTCAGTTCTTTGTAAATCACCCAGTCTCAACACTAGTGAACTGAAACACTCCCATTTTGTACATTTTTAAAAAAACTCTAAAGTTGGCCGGGCGTGGTGGCTCACGCCTGTAATCCTAGCACTCTGGGAGGCCCAGGCGGGCAGATCGCTCAAGGTCAGGAGTTCAAAACCAGCCTGAGCAAGAGCGAGACCCCATCTCTACTAAAAATAGAAAGAAATTAATTGGCCAACTAAAAATATATAGAAAAAACTAGCCAGGCATGATGGTGCATGCCTGTAGTCCCAGCCACTCGGGAGGCTAAGGCAGAAGGATTGCTTGAGCCCAGGAGTTTGAGGTTGCTATGAGCTAGGCTGACGCCACGGCACTCTAGCCCAGGCAACAGAGTGAGACTCTGTCTCAAAAAAAAACAAAAAAACTCTAAAGTTGATGGTATCTTCCAGTTAATTAGCAGTGGGTTTTTTTCCCATATAAAATAATGGTGTGTTTTTACAATGAATAGCACCTGAGATTCAATAAAATCAATGGTAATTCAGTTTATTTTATTTTCTGTTATTCAATTTCAGAATATCACTTTTTCTTCATTGGTTTATTTTGACTTAAAGTTTTAGATAATCTATTTCTAGTGATAAGATATATAAAAATCATGTTATAAAAGTTTTAATTTTTCTATTGATGGAATTTGAAATAAAAATGTTGTGGCAAATGCTCTATATTTTAAAATAATTTATACTCTCATAAAAAGTCTGGAAAATACAGAGAAGTATAATATTTGGGTTACCCAGAGCATAAAATGCTAGGCAGTCATTAAAAGGAATGAGTTAGATTTGATTATACTGATACAGAAAGCTATTCCTGGATAACATTGTTAAGTAAAAACAAAACAAAGCAAAAGTTGGAGAAAATGTTTGATCTGACACTTATATATGTGTGTATGAATAGAAGATTTAGAAAAATACACTTCAAAAAGTTCAGAGTGGTAAGTAGCCTCTGGGAAGGTGAGATAGGCTCATGAAGTTTATTTACTTCATACTTTTGTTTGTTTGAACTTTTTTTTTTTTTTGAGACAGAGTCTCACTCTGTTGCCCCGGCTAGAGTGCCGTGGCGTCAGCCTAGCTCACAGCAACCTCAAACTCCTGGGTTCAAGCGATCCTCCTGCCTCAGCCTCCCAAGTAGCTGGGACTACAGACATGTGCCACCATGCCCAGCTAATTTTTTCTATATATATATTTTTTTAGTTGGCCAATTAATTTCTTTCTATTTGTAGTAGAGACGGGGTCTCGCTCTTGCTCAGGCTGGTTTCGAACTCCTGACCTTGAGCGATCCGCCAGCCTCGGCCTCTCAGAATGCTAGGATTACAGGCGTGAGCCACCGCGCCTGGCCTGTTTGAACTTTTAAGGAGCATTTATTATCTTTTTTTGTTTTAATAGAGATGGGGTCTCACTATATTTCCCAGGCTAGATTAAAACTCCTGGGCTCAATCGATCCTCCTGCCTCAGCCTCCCCAATAGCTGGGACTACAGGTACGTGCCACCATGCCTGGCTAATTTTTTCTATTTCTAGTTGCCTGTCTGGCTATTTTTGTTTGTTTGTTTGTTTTGTACTTTTAACAGAGACAGAGTCTCACTCTTGCTCAGGCTGGTCTCGAACTCCTGAGCTCAAGCAATCCTCCCGTCTCGGCCTCCCAGAGTGCTAGGATTACAGGCATGAGCCACCTCGCCCAGCCCTTATCATCTTAATAATTAAAAATTGTTTAAATACAATTTAAAAAGAAGAGTATAAAGTGGAGAAACCCAGTAGACGATATTTTAACCAGGTAATCAAGAGGAACATCACCATTAATAAGACATATCACCATCATGTACCCCTGATACAACGTACTGAAAAAAAAAACAATTATCACTTCTTTGGCAGCCTTGCCAAAAATACATAATCTCAATTTACTCATAAGGAAACGTCAGATGACCCCAAATTGTGAGACATTCTACAAAATGATTGGCCAGTATTAATCAAAAGGGTCAAGGTCATGAAAGACAAGGGAAGACTGAAGAACTGTCACAGATTAAAGGAAACTAAGGAAACATATCACAACTAGAAGCAATGTAGGATCCCAAAACAAAAGAAGGTCATTATGAGGAAAACTGGTAAAGTTCAAATAAGGTGTATAATTTAGCTAAAAACATTGTATCAACATTTCCTGGTTTTGATCACTGTATTGTGGTTCTAGGAGTTGTTAACATTGGGGAAATGTGGGTGGAGGGCAAACATGAACTCTGTACTACTTTGCAACTTTTTTTGAAGGCCTAAAGTTATTTCAAAACAAAAAACAATTTTTATGTATATTAAAGAAGACTAAAAGTAGCCATAATTCCACTACCCAAAGTCTGGCCCATTTTCAACAATTCCTCCCCACCACCCACTCTCCATTTAAACCAGTTGCTCAGCCGGGCATGGTGGCGCATGCCTGTAGTCCCAGCTGCTCCGGAGGCTGAAGCAGGAGGATCGCTTGAGCCCAGGAGTTTGAGGTTGCAGTGAGCTATGATGATGCCACGGCACTCTAGCCGAGGCAACAGAGTAAGGCCCGGTCTCAAAAAACAACCACCACCACCAGTTGCTTCCTTTTTTGTCCCTCCCCTCCCCTCTTGTTCCTCCCACTACTGCTGCCACTGCCAGCCCCAGAAAGAGCTCAGCCGGGGCTCAGCAAGGCCCAGGCTCACCATACACCACAGTGCAGTAGAGAGCACACAATGGGGATTGAGGAGGAAGAAAGTTAACACTCAGGAGCACCCACCAATTTCCGAGCCAGGCACCTGCCAGGTGCTTCCACACGCGCTGCCTCATTTGCGTCTCACAAAAACCCTTCGTAATAAGAAGCACAGTCTGCGTGTTACCGAATAGGAGACTGAGTACAGGGTGGTTACGAGACTTGTGCAAGATCACACAGCTATTAAGGGATGGCGCCAGGGTCTCAGATCCAGCTCTGTTCTTTCACACATTCCTCCCGCAAATGTTCCTGAGTACTAACCGCATGTCAGGCGCCCCGCTGAGCACAGGCGATGCAGGGCGAAGGCGCGGACTGACTGCAGGGGCCCTGCCCTCAGGGAACGTACACGGGGGAGACGCACAAAAGCAATTGCTGTACAAAGAAAACGGGCTGCTGACATGGAGAGCAAAAAGAGATCTACTTAGAAAGGAGGTGACATTTCGGTTGAGGCCTGAAGGAAGAACAAGAGAAGAACCTTCCAGGCAAAGGGATTTGCATGGGTCCAGGACTGCAGCAGGGAAAAGCTCGGCAGTTTCCGGGAACTGAAATAAGTCCACCAGAAGGCCCTCGCCCTGACCTCCAGCTGCCACTCCACCCTCATCTCGTGCCACCTTACCACCAGGCTCTAGCCAAAATGCACTTCCCGGGCTGGTCTTCAAACCTGCCCAGACATTTCCTGCCTAGGAGCCTCCGTGACACCCATCCGCTGCCTTGAAGGCTCTTTGCTAGCTACCCATGCCCCACTTTCACCTTGCGGACTCCAACTCCTGCTCACTGGCCTCGGGCCCAAGACAGTCCCCCGCCCCACAAAACGTCCTGTGCTTCTTAACCCTGAGCACAGTTGTAATCATACTGACATCTGTGTGACTCTTTAACGCTTCCCCCACTTGTCTGTGAGCAGCAGGACAGCAAGGACCTTGTCTGTCTATCCGGCACTGTATCCCTAGCAACAAAAGCCAATAAATGAAGGAAGCCGTGATAAGCCGTGTTAATTACACCCCTCTCTGGGGAGGCCACAGCAGTGGAAACACTTGCAGAAGCCTAAAGATACTTACAGGTATGTTTAAAGAAGCAGCTGGCCCTAATTGGAATTTTGTTGATTCAGAACATTTTCTGTGCTTTGCTCCACTTAGTGCGGTAGGGGTTTACGTACCTTAAATGAAATAAATGTAGGTTTCATTGTTCCCAATAAATCATTGTGATTCCTTTAAAAGCAAACCCGTCCCCCAGTCACATTTTATGCTGTTTCCTCAGCAGCAAAATCACCAGCTTCCACGCTGCTGGGACCTTTTCCATCCCAAGGCAGTCTTGCCATCTGATTCCAAGCTCTAGGACAATAGTTCTCAAAGGGTGGTCCACAGAACTGAGGATGGGAGGATCTACGAGGTCAAATTATTTTCATAATAATACCCAGACATTATTTTCCTTTTTCAGTCTACTGACATTTGCACTAATGGGGCAAAAGCAAGGGTGAGCAAAACTGCTGGCTCCGTAGCACAAATCGAGGCAGCGACACCAAACTGTAGCAGATTCACTGTATTCTTCAGAGCCACAGACTCAGTGTGGGGGGAAAGAAAGGCCAGTGTCACTTTTAAATGTCCTTGATAAAGCAAGGAAATTATTAATTTTATTAACTCTTGAATACACATCTTTTTAATATTCCGTGTGTAAAATGGGAAATGCACATGAAGTACTTGTGCTGCAAACCATGGTTGTCTTCAAAGAAAACAAGTGATAGGACTTGTTGCCAATGATAAAACTCAAGAGAAAGTGAGAATTTTTGGAAAACTTGTATCTGCCAGCATGAGCTTGGCAGCTTTCTAATACTTAAAGAATTTTCTAATGAGATTGATGGCAATATAAATGGATGCAATTTTTTGATATTGTATAATGAAAGGTCAACCTTTAGAAGACCTGCATAACTCAGAGAACCAATATTTTTCAAATGAGTAAGGAATTTATATGATTTCCAAATTATACATAGGTAAAAGATCCATTTGATGGCAAGATAGACCAATCCAGCGTAGTGTAAGAGATTACAAAAGTTCACTGATATGGATTTAGATTCTATTAATATATTACAACTAACCTTTAAGAAACTACCATTTGTGGGCCGTGCACAGTGGCTCACATCTGTAATCCTAGTACTCTTGGGAGGCCGAGGTGAGAGGATCGCTTGAGGTCAGGAGTTCGAGATCAGCCTGAGCAAGAGTGAGACCCTGTCTCTGCTCAAATAGAAAGAAATTAGCTGGGCGTGGTGGCATGAGTCTGTAGTCCCAGCTACTCGGGAGGCTGAGGCAGGAGGATCGCTTGAGTCCAGGAGTTTGAGGTTGCTGTGAGCTAGGCTGATGCCACGGCACTCTAGCCTGAGCGACAGAGCCAGACTCTGTCTCAAAAAAAAAAAAAAAAGAAAGAAAGAAACTGCCATTTGTGGAGCTTTTATGTAGTTTGACTTAGTGTCAAAGAGTATCACCAATTATCTGAAAAAGCCATTGAAACTTCCCTCCCTTTTCGAGTATGTATCTGTGCGAGGGCAGATTTTCTTCA
>CAUYRT010014360.1:0-55457 GCA_963574885.1 Lepilemur ruficaudatus
ATGCCCCTCCCCTTCGCAGTGCTCACCACATCCCCCGGATGTGGGTCCACCCCCCACCCCCCAAATCCCCAGTGAACACTACCACCATTTAAGCACCATAGTGTCAATCAGTCAATACCAATTTGATGGCGAGTACAAGCGGGGCCCGTTCTTTGGGTCTTGTGTCACCTCACTTCGAATAATGGGCTTAAGCTTAATCCAGGATAATATAAGCGGTATTAGCTCACTGTCATTTCTTAAAATTGAGTAATATTCCATTGTAAACATATACCAAATTTTAACAATCCACTCATGAATTGACAGGCACTTGGCTTGTTTCCACGACCTAGCAGTAGTGAATTGTGCTGCCATAAACATTTGGGTGCAGATGTCTTTATCATAGAATGTCTTATGCTCTTTTGGGTAGATGCCCAATAATGCTATTGCTGGATCAAATGGTAATTCTGTTTTTAGCTCTTTGAGGAATCTCCAAATTCTTTTCCACAAAGGTTGCACCAATTTGCAGTCCCACCAGCAGCGTAAGAGTGTCCCTGTCTCTCCACATCCTCGCCAGCATTTGTTGTTTTGGGATTTTTTGATAGAGGCCAATCTCACTCATTGTGGTTTTGATTTACATTTCCCTAATGATGAGAGATGATGAACATTTTTTTATATGTTTGCTGGCCATTATTCTGTCATCTTTGGAAAAGTTTCTGTTCATCTCCTTTGCCTTCTTCTGGAATGCCTGCTGAAGGACCTGCCTGAGGCTGGTTTACAGTTAACTTCTTTTTTTTTTTATAAGTAGAAAGAGTTCACTCTAAAACCGTGATAAAAAGTGTAGCATGGTAAATACATAAACCAGTAACATAGTTGTTTATTACCATTATCAAGTATTATGTACTGTAATTATTGTATGTGTTAGGCTTTTATACCATTGGCAGGGCAGTAGGTTTGTTTAAACCAGCATCACTACAAACATGTAAGTTATATGTTGCACTATGACCTTATGATGGCTATGATGTCACTAGAAAAGGAATGCTTCAGCTGTATGCATATGTTTTTAGTTGCTACATCAGCTATATTTTGTGATATTAATTTAACATTTTGGCTTACCTTAGTATTAAGCAGATGCTATTAAACTATATGAGAAATTTTGACCTATAAAGTATCTTTATTAATATTTTATTTCACAAGATTTTAGGATGTCAATAGCATTTTTCAGTGAACTTTAACATTTTTGAAATTTAATTTTGAGTTTATTTAAATCAGCTGTTGTACATGTGGTCCGTTATTGACAGAAACGTTATATGACACGTGACTGTATGATTGAGCTGTCAGCCAGGGATTTAAATCTTGACCTTTCTACATAACAGTTCTGAGACCTTTAGAAAAAGAATTTGTCACCTCTGACCCTCTGTTTCCTTATATGGAAAATGGGAAATATACGCGTTGAGTATCCCTAATTCAAAAATCTGAAATGCTCCAAAATCTGAAACTTTTTGAGTGTTGACATGACATGATACTCAAAGGAAATGCATATTGGAACATTTTGGATTTTGGATTTTTGGATTAGGGATGCTGAACTTTGGTTAAGTATAGTGCAGATATATCAAAATCTGCAAAATTCAAAAATACAAAACATTTTTGGTCCCAAGCATTTCAGATAAGGGATAGTCAGCCTGTGTTAATAATGAGAAATAGCATACATTCATGTGAGAATTACATGAAATACCAGCTGCATCCCATGTATTAATATCTGGGTGTATACTGTCACATGGTTATCACATGGTTCTCTGTGCATATTGCTTTCCAGTGTTTTATTCATTTGTGATGCTACTAGTCAGGTATTTCCTATCACTTTGTCAACTTGTGGTTCTTTCTATTTGAAAAATAAAGCAATTTGAAATGTAGGTCACAGTTATATTATTGATTCTAGAATATACAAGTTTTCTGGTAATTTGAGTTAATGTTTTCAAGCTTTTAGTGTGTTGACATTAGCAAGTTGTGTGGGATTTAAAGTGATGTATGAGTTATGCTATTAATGCGTGCTGTTGGTAACTCAGTCTTGAATGGTTAATAAAGAACATGATGGGCTAGGTAGAGGACTCAATTCTTTGTCTGCAATCAGCAGTTCCGACTTGGTTCATTGTAAAGTCATGTGGTCACACCATCCACTTTTATCTTAGCACTTGAGTTTTGAGCTTTGAGCTTTGCATTAATGCCATTGGATATTAATAGAGCATTGTTAACCAGAGCAGATTGGATTCCTGTAAAACAATCCTTTGTTTTGAAAGAGTAGTTTGTGTGGGGAGCATTACACTGAATACACCAATCACCGACAGCACGGACAGGAAATGTTGGTAGCTTTGGGATGATATAATTGGCTAATACTTGATTTAAAAAATGTTGGGACAATTGTTAGAATAAACTCAGCCACTTTGGCATCTAAATTTGCATATGTATGCACATATTTTTAGTTGCTAAATCAGCCATGTTTTGTGATATTTAACACTTCGGCTGACCTTAGTATTAAGCAGTTGCTGTTAAATTATATGAGAGACAGAGTCTTGCTCTGTTGCCCGGGCTAGAGTGCTGACGCATCAGGCTAGCTCACAGCAACCTCAAACTCCTGGACTCAAGCAATTCTCCTACCTCAGCCTGCCAGGTAGCTGGGACTACAGGCATGCACCACCATGCCCGGCTAAATTTTTGTGTATATTTTTAGTTGTCCAGCTAATTTCTGTCTATTTTTAGTAGAGATGGGGTCTCACTGTTGCTCAGCCTGGTCTTGAACTCCTGACTTTGAGTGATCCTTTCACCTCGGCCTCCCAGAGTGCTAGGATTACAGGCGTGAGCCACCGCGCCTGGCCAGAAATTTTGATCTTTAAAGTATCTTTATTAATATTTTATTTCACAAGATTTTAGGATGTAAATAGCACTTTCCAGTGAACTTTAACATTTTTAAAGTATACTTTGGGTTTATTTAAATCAACATTAAGCTGCTTGTCAACAAAACAAAGTTTTGTATATTAACAGTGCCCCAAAATAAAGATTTTTCATTCTTCTGGTTATCATTAACTGTGACTAGATTTGCTTAAATAATACTGGGCCCATAAGTTTTGCTTCTCTTTTTAGACCATGTAGTCTAGCGTTAACCCTAGGTAGTCCTGCTGTAAAGTGCTGTCAGTTGCCACTAAGGGAAATGGGGAAGGAAAGAATTTATCATTTATTAAGCAATTTTTAGTGCCAGAGGAGTTGCAAAACATTTTTAGTGCTGTGACCATTGATCTTCAAAGCCGTGTTCTTTGTGCTATACCCTATTGGCTTGCTGATGGTGGGGTGTGGGTAAGAAATCCTTTACCACCGCCGTGCAGAATGGTGATGTCATATTTGTACATGAAGGTCATTCATTGCTTTTGTTTTATTCTTCCAGAGGAAATCTTAAACTCTGCCAATATTGAATTATAAGAAGCTAAATAGTTAAGTCTAGATTAGTGATGTTTTGAAGTATTTATTTTTATGTATTTGTTCAACATCCAGTTTTATACTCACAACATGGACAGTTATAATAGATCACTTACTTGTTGTTTATAATAACAGCCAAAATATATTGAACTCTTACTCTGTTAATTAGGCAATGTCCTAAGCATTTAACATACTTTCTTTGTCTCTTAAAAATCTTTTTAATTGTGGAATAAAAAAAGAACATAAAGCATAAATGTATAGCTTAAGTTATCAAGTGAACATCTGTGTCATCACTGACCAGATCAAGAAATAGAATGTTACTGCGCACCCCTTGTAATTCCTCCACAAGACATCTGCTGCCCTGACTTAATGGTGATCACTTCCTTGAGTCTTGGTCTTGATTTTTCTTTTTTTCTTTAGGGGAACACAAAGTCATTTTTTTTTTGGTCACCTTTATATATTTCTGAAGACTATTAGTTTAGTTTTTCCTGCTTTAAAACTTTATATAAATGGAATCATGTACCATTCTTTTAATCTGTCATCTTTTGTTCACTCTTAGTTTATGACATTCATATATACTGTGTTTTTGTAATTTCTATTGCTATTTTCTAATGAATACACTATATTCTGCAGTTATGGGTATTTGGATTCTTTCTGGTTTTTAACAATTTTAAACAGTGCTGATATGGACATTTTTATGCAAGTATCCTGTTTCATAGAAGTATTGTATCTCTCTAAGGATATACTGAGGAATAGGATTTTTGGATTAAAGGGTATGCATCTTTTCAACTTGAAAATAATGCCCAATTTTTTTTCAAAATTGTTTACCAGTTTATATTTCCACAAGCAATGTATGTGAGTTTTTGTGTTCTGTATAATCATCTTTTCTCACTTTATTTTCTTGTATAGTATTATCCCCATTTCACAGGGGTGGAAACTGAGGGCAAGAGGGATTAAATAACTTGCTAAAGTTCACATTAGCTAGTGAGTAGCAGAGCTGGGATTTGAATGTCGGTCTGACTTAAGAGCAGACACTTTTCATTTTAACTGTACTATTTCAGGACATTATTTAGAAAACAGAGATTGCCCATAAAAGCTCAATATTCAATTATTGTATCTTTGATGAAAATTACAGGAAAGGTCTGTGTTGTTGTAGACCTTCCATTTTAATATATATTGAAGGAGTGGAAGTGAATGCATAGATTACAAAAAAACAAGTAAATAAGATAATTACAGAGTGTGACATGTGCTATGAAGGAAATAAAAGGGACTGAGAGGAAACTATATGTTGGGTGGTTTGGGAAGGAGGAGGCTACGTTTAGGCTAAGAGCTAAAAGATGAGAAGGAGCCAGCCATCTTCAAAGTGCGTTACAGTCAGAGGGAACAATCAGCCAAATGTTCCTCAGGAGAAAATACTTTAAAACTAGTATTTCTGCAACAGAGCAATATTATTTCAGATTAAATATTTTCATTAGAACTCTCACTGATTAAAGGATAGGATTTGAGGGGGTTATAAAAAACATTAAGAAAAGTTAATACAAATAGGAAAGTGTTCTATGGTTGGAAAAATATAGGAACTTCCAAAACTATCAGACTAATCTTTACCTTTTCTTTAATGGCAAATTTTACTATGGGTGGTAACAAAGCATTGACGACAAAACCAAAGAATCCCATGTGGATAGTTTTATTTTTCAAGCCTTCCTGAGAAGGCATAGGTGTATAGGTAGGCCCAAGGGTCCAGAGGTTGTAGTAGGAAAATATATAACGGAAGAAAGAACCTAGTATATGACCTAGAACGTTGCTAGCTTGAGCCGGTAATGAGGATTTTTAACTGGAGAAAGAAATCCTAGAAAATAACATAGAAACTGAATGATTGGCCTATTTTATCTACTGTCTCTACCAGAATAGCCTCTAAATAAAATTAAATAACACACATAACATTAAACATTTGATATGCCTTTCCAGATGAATTATCTAAACACTATAGCAATTCTTTCTTCTCCATAGGTGGTATGGTACAGCTGTCTGTAAAAGTCCTGTGGGGTGAAGAGTTTCATAGACACTGCATACCCTGGGAGGCATTTCTACAGAGCACAAAGAGTTTTTAAAAATCTCCTGGTGCTGTCCTGTGCAAGACTTCTGCTGTCCTTTTTCTGAGGACCATGTTAGGAAATCCTTATCTTCTATAGATTTAGAAACAAAGGAATGAGGGAAAGATGAAGACGGGTAAAGAGCAAAAATATATAGCTGGAGGATTGGGAAGTTCAAGCAGGACAGTTTCCTGAGTTGGGTAATTTGCCTGTCTTTTGTCCCCTTGCTCAAAATAGAATCCTAAAATTACCTTCACTCACTGTAATATGTGGAATTCTACCATTCAGGAAGTTCTCTGCTCTACCAAATTAATAGCTTCATGATTCAAGACAAATTAACCCCTCAAAAGGCTGTTTCCTCATTTATTAAGTGGGGATAATAATACCACCCTCTCAAAGACGTGCCAATTTAGGGAAATAAGACATGTAAGCATTTAAGAATATGTCTGACACATAGTAGGCTTTCAATTAATGGAGGCTCTTATTAAAGAAAGCCAGCCAGATTATGGGGATCTCACAAACCTAAGAATTCTTAGTTTAATCCATAGGTAATAGGTAGCCATTTAGATATGTGCAACTACATTTTATAAGACCATCTTACTACTTGAAGATAGAAAAACTATTTCTTTGTATATTGCAGTACTTAACATAAAAAATTTGATGTATACCTCAATAAACATGAATTGAATTGGGTTGGGTTCCATGCCAGGGTTCACTCCAACTTCAAATACGAAAAGCCAAGTTATTTCCAAACCTACAAATCAATTCTTATCCAGAATTAAACTCTTGAAGAGTCATGAGGGAAAAAAAGAGAATCACTCCTTTCTCTGCTATATTTTCTAAGTGTTTGCATAGTTATAAGAAGTAGTGAAAGAATATCTCAAAAACAGATGAAGATAAAATGTATGTAACTAGGAAGACAGCTTGTTACACTACTAAATAGGCTTTTCCATCTTTTTTTCATTTAGCATAGATGTTAATTTGGGATAGAATTTAAAACTTAATTCCCGGAGGGGATTATTTTTGGGTTTTCTTTATATGTGTATTATGTTATTATGTAATTATGATTTCCCTTAATGTTGGACTAGTAACGTTTTTTTCAACCCTAGTGACAGGGTCTTGCTCTGTTGCCCAGGCTAGAATGCAGTGGTGTGATCATAGTTCACTGCAGCCTTGAACTACTGGGCTCAAGTGATCTTCCTGCCTCAGCCTCCCAAGTAGCTGGGACTATAGGCATGGATCACCACGCCCGGCTAATTGTTCTTATTTTTTTTATAGAGACAGGATTTTGTTATCTTATCCAGGCTGGTCTTGAACTCCTGGCTTCAAGCAGTCCTCCCACCTTAGCCTCCCAAAGTGCCAAGATTATAGGCATGAGCCACTGTGACTGGCCTTGACTTGTGACTTTTTTATGGTTTATGGTCATCAGATTTTTTTTGGCATTTAGATGATGTGGACTGCCAGGATAATTTGAAACTGGATAACCTGAATAAGGGTACACAACTTTGTGTTCTTTAAAATTTCTATGTTCTCTGCCATAGCTACTACCCTGTACATAGCACAATCTTCTGAATAAGCAATTGTTAAATGAATAAAAACTTTATACTATGTGTCTTCCCTCCCTCTATTCTTTCCTTGTTTATGTAGTTTTTTCTGTCACTTTAGATTATTTGATAAAAGTTTAATTGACCTTGTACAAAGTTTCATTAATTGAGTTTGGGATTAAAATTTTATTTCATAGGTCAAAATACTAGGAAGCTTTAGGTTAAGGTTTTTAATTGTAATTTTTAAAATACTTGGATAAATTTTTTTCCCTGTGGCTTGATTTTTCTCCATTATTTTTAAAAGGAAATCTGTATTATCATAGGTTATCTCTAAAATACCAAAGAAAATTCTAGCATTAGGGAATAAATAATAGCTTGATATTATAAGAATTTTTTCACTGAAAAAAATCACTAAACCATGTCATTGTGTTAAAAGTAATGTTTTCTCTTAGGTCTAGAAAATTTGAAATATGACTTTTGATATGTAAAAGATAAATTGGTGAATCAGGACAGTTAACTGAAAACATTTTGTAAATTTCTAAGATGTACATCTAGGAATAAATCTTTTTTTTTTTTTTTTTTTGAGACAGAGTCTCGCTCTGTTGCCTGGGCTAGAGTGCTGTGGCATCAGCCTAGCTCCCAGCAGCCTCAAATCCTGGATTCAAGCGATCCTCCTGCATCAACCTTCCAGGTAGCTGGGACTATAGGTGTACCACCATGCCCAGCTACTTTTTTTCTGTTTTAGTAGAGATGGGGTCTTGCTCTTGCCTAGGCTGGAGGAATAAATCTAAAACATATTTACATCCTAATTATTATAAAGGATTTAATCTATCTTTCTGGTCAAGTATACTTTTTTTTTTAATCAGTTAAGTGTTCACTGAAACCATCAGGAATTAAAAACTAGATCTAAAAAAAGAAAAACTATTTTACTCTCCCTTTCACTTAGAGAAAAGTTGCTGTCTATAGAACATTGACAATTTCTTTTTCTCCTTTGGTAAGGATTAGAATAATAAACATAACGAAATATCCAAGTGGTGACAGCAACGTTTACATATAGCGCTGAAACTCAGAGGGAAGGACTGATCTGGAAGTCAACCTAAGCCATCATTAACTTATCACATGTAGATGATATTCAAAGCTGTAAGTCTGGTGAGATAACCATAGGAAGAAAATAGAGCATAGAACAGAAAGATAGGTCTAGCATCAGGTGTTGAAGGGACTCCTGTTATTTAATTGCCGGGCAGAAGAGGCTGAGAAAGTGTGATGCTTTAAGAAAGAGGTAATGGCCAGCAGTATCAAATGCTACTTCCGAAGTCCAGTGAGACAGGAACTGGAAAATGTGCATTAGATTTGGCAGCACAGAAGTCACTGGATGTTTTAATAAAAGTCTTTTGGTGTTGTAGGACGGTGAAGCCAGGTTAGTGTGCATTTAAAAATGTACTGTTAGCAACTTTGGCTGGAGATGGGTGCGATAAAAAGTTAACTATGGTTAAAGAGGAGAAAGAATGATCAAGGTGAAGACATGAGCATACAACAGGGAGAAGAGGTTATCATCTATAGTGTAAAAATTTTCCCTTTCTCTACTTTTTGCAGAGAAGTAGCGACCAGGAAGACCAGAGTTCCCTTCTTTCTGTTCTTGTATTTTCTGTGTACTGAGAAAAATGTTCAGCTCCCCATGTTTTTTCTGTGTAAGTTTTTCTTTTTTTTTACTCTGTTTCCATAGCTTCACCCACTACCTCTTTATCTCTGGCTTCTATCCTAATTTCAATCATGAGATTTTTAACTGTTTGAAAGAATTCTTTAATTGATTGTCTCATGGCTTCTCAAATTGAGCATGTTCAACTGATTGAATCAATACATTTTCTGGTTACTGAGGGTCTAACTGTCTGGGTCTTCCATTCTTTCCTCTGTCTCTTCCTCCCTTCCCAATTGTATTCTCATCCCCACCCTCAGTCACTGCTTGGGAGACTCAGAATCACAATGCTGTTAATACTTTTTGAAAGATTGTTTCCTGGAATAATACTAAGTTAATTTGGACCAACTTTATTTAACATGGCATTCATAAAATCATTTATGCTGTTGTTTTTTACTTTTTTATTGTGGAAAACACAGTAAAGAACACAAACCCTTCATTTTTGTGAAAATGGCAGGTAGATTGAAGATTTTATTTACGTACCTTTGTATCAGCATAATTTATAGTTCATAATTGCATATATGAAATTTTCCATGATTATAAGGTTTTATACAATTTTTTTTTGTGTGTGGACAAAATGCCATACCTGACAATTGCCTTATTTCTCTGCAGTGTATTTAGAGAAACAAAAGATGTATATTCCAGTTTGGTTTCCTGGTTTTTCAGGAAGTTAATACAATTATGAACCAAACTTCATTTTTAAGTCAATTGAGCTACAGGTAATAACAAACACTTATTTGATTTTAACTTTTGAATTGTATTTTAGAGATAACTGAAGCACTTTTTTAAATAGAGCTGCCGGAAGATTAGGAAGATAATTTTTTCCTTTTGTATGGACCCATCTTTATTTTAAAATACTGCTTAATACATGCAGTATTTAAGTGGAAAATCTTACTTTGTTTTTTGAACATAGTTGTGCATAGTATGGTGGGAACTAGCAAACAGATTGCTAGATCTTTAACTTTCTTTTGAGGTGGAATTTTGGTCAACACCCGTATCAAAAATTTTAGGATGCCTGCATACTTTTGCATTGCTAAAAAAAAGCCCATATCAATAGTTAGCCTTGGAAAAAGTAGCCTGTTAAGAACAGAAATCTTTAGTTTTCTTTTAATACGATAGAAGAGAGATGTCTTTTTAGCGTATATTAGATATTATAATACTTAGAGGTTATATATTCTAAAGTCTTCTTTTGTAAAGTAACTCAAGATCGTTATGTATCTTAGAGTAAAAACTAAGAAACTTCTATCTAAAGTTAATTGAGTTAACAACCAGACTTTTTTGATCTGACTTTATTTGAATAATTGAACGATTGAGTCATCAATCTGTTTGGAGTCAATTTTTATTATTTGGCATTGTCATTGACTCTCTACTGGAACACAGTCAACAGTAGAAGTACAACCAAAGTGGATTTAGCTATGCAGGCTCCTGGGCACAATTTTTTTTTTTTTTTACTTCCTATATATATATTTCTAACGTTTTTAATGGTTCCTGGTTTCCATGTTTATACCAGCAAGAATAGGGATAACAATAGGCAGGCATGTTCACTGAAATGAGGCATGACAGTTTGCAGTCTCATACAAAGGAAGAGATGAGAGAAATGACTAGAAGCAGTCACTTCAAAAAGTATATGACCGAGAAATTACACTCCTGGGTATATACTTAAGATAAATGAAAACAAATGTGCAAAGAACTTGTACACAAATGTTCGTTGTAGCATTATTCATAATAGCCAAAAAGTGAAATCAGCCTAAATGTCTAATTGATGAATAAAGAAAATATAGCATATCCATGCAATGGAATATTATTTGGCAATAAAAAGGAGGGAAGTACTGATACATACTATAACATTAATGAACCTTGAAAACATTTTGCCAAGTGAAAGAAGGCACACACAAAACCTACATACCATATGACTGCATTTATATGAAATGTCAGAGTAGAGAAATTTGTGGAAACAGAAAGCTAGTTGGTGGTTACCAGGGGCTGGAGGAAGGGGGAATTGGGGAGTGACTAATGGGCACTGAGTTTCTTTTGAGCATTATAAAAATATTCTAAAGTTGATTGTGGTGATAATCTTATAACTTTGTGGATATGCTAAAAATCATTGTATTGTGCACTTTAAATGGGTGAATTGTGTGGTATATGAATTATATCTCAGTAAAGCTGTTTAAAAAGTATAGCAGATTTGGAATAATTTTAAATTTTTTATGGGGGTGATTGGTTCTATATACCATAAGCCTGGGGCATGCCTCTTAGAGTACAGTACAGTAATCATTGGTAGATGATAGTTATAAAACTGTGTTTTAAGAAAAATTATTATAATTATGTCAGGCTCTGTTTTAAAAAATTTGTGGCTACTATCAGAAGTGTTTAACATTAAAGTTCATGTTTAAATTCTTAGTGATCTTAAAATGATTCATATCCATGTATTTCATGCAGTTGAGCTTACAGCTATGTCAGTTAATGAAAACGTGAGGATTGGTTTAAAATTTAATCATTTTTGTCTTAACATCATTAAAAAGCCTAGTAAAATATTTTCTAAAAAAATACTTAAATTATTGCATCTGGCTTATTTTAGTGTATCTTTTCAAAATCAAAGAATCATCAGTAGTTATGCTATATGATTATGGAATCTAAGAGCTGATCTAGGTTGATAGTACTTTTAAAAAGCATATAGCAATATTGCATTAAATGGAATTAAATGACAGATGTTGGTCAAGGGAAAATGGAAGTTTGGATTATTATGTAGATTTTGCACTGCGGTAGCACAGAACTTACATCTCATTTCTGTAATAAAAAACTGTATTCAGAATTCCCCAAAGCATGTGAAGCACCGAAAATGGTTTTAAATAATTAATTTATAATAGTTGCTTCTTCTGCATTTAAAGAAAGAATGTCTGAAATATAGCTGTATCTTGTTCTCTGCTATTGAGATACAGATAGAGAAACAACCAAGGGGCCACTGTTTGGGACATGATTTTAGATCCAGCACATCTTTTATTTCCCAACCATCTCCTTTCTCCCTTCATGACCTGTTTAAGGCTCTGTTACTGATTTGGAAAAGTGTTATATGCCTTGGGTGTATTGGAACAGAACAAAAATTGAGAATCGCTGAGAAAGTAGACAACAAAAAACTAAGAATTATAGAATCAGACATGAAATTTAAAAACCTAAGAAGGAAACATCAAACAGCTCATGTCTGAATCTGAGAAAAATTACAGAGGAAAGCTTGAATAACATGGAGTGATTGAATGCAGATAAGGAATGAGTAAAGGGAGGAGTTATGAATGAACCTTGGGATCCATGGGACTCTTACTGTCTTGGACTATAAAGGGGAAACTGTATTCATTGGTGAGGAAGAGGAGTTTTTTAATCTGTTAATGTTGAAATTTCAGATGTGGGAAAGGTGACAACTAGGTTATGTGAATTTGTGGCTGGAGAGATGCAGTATGAATTGATTGACCTAGCTCGCCTGTAGTTAGCAATCAGTATTCTTTATTCTCCAGGCATTACCAAAGTGTAATTACAATTCAAAATTATTAAAATGGGTTTACTGTCATGGTGAGATTTAAATTTTAAGAAATCTCAGTAATTAAGGTTTCCTTCTACTTTATTCTTTGTTTTTCTCAGGTAAAATATTCAGAAACCCTTGATTGTTGAAAATCTATACTGTGTCCTCCTAAATATGGTTAAGTGTATTTGTATTTGTCAAGTGATTTTAAATTTTAAATAATTCTTAAAAATAATTCACATTTTTTTTTATAACCAGGAACCTTTTGAGGATGGCTTTGCAAATGGTGAAGAAAGTACTCCAACCAGAGATGCTGTGGTCACATATGCTGCAGAAAGTAAAGGAGTTGTGAAGTTTGGCTGGATCAAGGGTGTATTAGTATGTATATGTAGACGTTATTTTAGAATTACAGTATTTCTGCTGATTATAAAATCTTCCTAATATTCTTATCAGTTTTCAAGAGAATTTTTATTTCCCTCTGTTACAACTTTCATTTTGGATATTAAATTTAATACAGAAGATATATTTGTTAATTTAACCAAATTATCCCTGATTGCCTGTAAATTATATTTCATTGCCTCTTGTGAATCTCATATATTGTCACTTTTGGGAGATTAAGTATGAAGCTATCAGATTGATGGAAGCATCAAAATTCAGAAAGCTGAGCAGGGAATAGAGCTGAAATATGCCAGCTTCCTTTCACACTAACCTGTCATCTTTTGAAGAGACGTATATAGAAGTTAACAAGTAACAGAATAAAGAAGAAATCCCTTTCTTGAATTTACTTCAGTACACAGTTTTAGGTGATTAAGGTTCATATTTACTTCTGTTTTTCTGTGTTAGAATAGGCACTAAGGTTTTAACTAATTGTCTTCTCATTGGGACTTTGGAAGCATTTAATAGAGTTGGTATTGGAATTTAGGGGAGAAGTAGAGGGAAAAATCGCAGTTCTGGTAGTAATTTTATTGCCTAATCAATAAGATGAATGCAAAGCTCTAGGTATTATTTGCTTATTCTTAGATTTTAGTACTTTAGGAGACTATGTTCTATGTATGAGCATAATAAATAAAAGTGAAAATAAATTGGGGAAACTTTCACAAATTTAATTTAAAAAAAATGAACAGTTGGCATTTTATATTAACATACTTAAATCTGCTGAAGAAATCATATAAAAGGAGTATGTTATAAAAGAATGAACAAAAATTAAACTTGTGTCAATAAAGGGGAATATGAACTTTTTTTAAGGGCTGAAGTCTTAAAATATTTCTTGTATCTTTTCTGTTTCTATTGCTTCAGATAATTGTGATGAGCACATTTATTTACACACACACTATTTTATATTATAATGCATTTACATTAGCTCAAATGTAAGCTGTTATTAAGCTCTTTTTAAAAACTTTTAAAAGGGTGGGGTAGGAATTAGATTTAAAAACTGTATTTTCTATAGACAATGTATGTTATCCTACTTTTGGCTGGTTTAGTGTTTACTGCTGTATTTGATTACTTTTCTTCATATGTATCTTTACTTATTTTTCTCTTCTAGGTACGTTGTATGTTAAACATTTGGGGTGTGATGCTCTTCATTAGATTGTCATGGATTGTGGGTCAAGCTGGAATAGGTAAGTAAGTGAAGCTATGTCCTGCTTGATTTGAGAACAGTGAGTAAGCAAAATAGCTGTGCCTGAGCTCTCAACCTCAGAACTCAAGCAGTGGAGTCATTCTGATCTGTGTTTTCCTTTATATCAGATTGTTATTTTAATGTTACCTTTTTTCATAATTCTCATTTGATTTTTCTGAAATGGCATCAGAATTAGGTAATCTATAACTTACAGAGTAAATTCATCATATTAGAGCAGTTCTAGAAAATGGCAGGTAAAGTATTCTCAGTTTCTTTTCTTTCTCCTTAAAGGTCTGTCAGTCGTCGTAATAATGATGGCCACTGTTGTGACAACTATCACAGGATTGTCCACTTCAGCAATAGCGACTAACGGATTTGTAAGAGGAGGTAACTTCAGTCTTTTTGTGTCATTATCATCAGATTACATTTACTAAATAGAGATTTAAATTGTATTTCTGCTTATTTTTTACTTTACTAGAAGCAACATATGAGGTCTACGTAGATAAGAAAGTTACTACTGAGCACTTCCAAACTAGTGTATTTGAATGTAAAATTTTATATTGATCCATATACGTACATTTTAAATTATTTAAGGTGTTCAGCATGTGTGGTAGCAAGAATATAGCTTCTACTTGAGTCTCTCCTCCACTGGGCTGCATCCTGTTGCCTCCTCCCAGGCTTTAGCCCTTGGATTAGTAACATGCATCCTGGCATTTGGTTAGCATTGTACAAGTATAACCTCATTCCCCCTCATTTTGAGGTAAACTGAGGCAGAGTACCTTTCCCATGATCTAATAGCTTTGTGTGAGATACACCTGGGACTCTAAATCCTTACTTTCAGGTCTAGCTCTCCACTGTGAGCACTCCGAGACCTCGTTCATTGACATCCACAAGATCTGTGGAGTGGAGGTGGAGGGTGGGGAGAGAGAGAGAGAGCACGCACGCACGCACGCGCACACACGTGCACATCAGGTTGAGCTTTTCATTTTTTTTTCCAAATTTATGTAACCAAAACATTTGTACCCTGAGCTTTTCATTTTTTGTCATCATCTGCATATGTCAAGAAGTATGATGCAGAATATGATCACTACGACCCTGGGAAACTAGCAGCTCATATCAATATAGTTATGACCATCTATGCTGAGCATGCATCACTGTTTACAGAAATTTTATGTGTATTAGTCTAGATTGAGCTGTATCGGGGTGTTAGATGTGGATATGTCCAACAGAGTTGATCAGACAACACCCAGAGATTCCTCTTGCCTTCCTGTGAACTGGATGCCCCATGCTTCATTTCTGTCTGCCACTATTGGGGAATGGGAAGAGGGAGGAGAAACAGATTGCAATATTAGTTATTTGCAGGGGATCAGCAAATCATCAAAGAATCTCTTACCCTCAAACCTTAGAATCTAGGTTGTGAGCCTCAAGGGGAATGGGGAATGGGGCATGAATCCACTGGTAGCATGAACCCTGAACTGTTTCCCTTGTGAATCCGAACGTTGAAAAGTATAGATTTTCCTGGATTGTGACCAAACAGCCATTTCATTTTTCAATACTATTGATTGTGTGTGTGTGTGTGTGTGTGTGTAGTCACAAATACAGCTACCTCAAAGACTTTGTGTCCAGTCTTCTGTCCTGGAGTACCAGGGAGAGTATTAAAATGTAGAAGCTATACAGGTTTGTCCTGACAGATTACCATGTGTTACAGTTTTGCTTCAGTTCCATCAAAATGGTAGTTCACAAAGGAAGAACATATAGGGGAAAAAACATTGGATTATGCAATTTGGAGTTCTTCCATTATCATCAGGTATTTATATAATTGAGAAGTAAATACGTTTGCTGAAATAATGAAACCTGTAGAAGATAAGAGAGAAAGTCATTCATTTAAAGAAACTACTAAATATTATGAAGCTTCCTTAGAAGGCATTCATATTTCATTTGTTAGTTGGTGACTTTGGACACCTGGCTTATCTTTACAGAATATAAACAGGCTGCATCATCTGCAATGAATGTTTCCTAGAGATTATTTTGGTGAACTTAAGCCCCTTCTGTCTCCTCTGTATGTGACTCACGGACTTGGTGACCCCTAACAAGATTTATTTTGGTATCATGGAAAAACAGTATTTTCCACATGGGAGAAAGCAGATACAGGTATAAAACTGAGATCGTATTGCACCTGTATTCATAATTCTAAATTGGAAGTATTAGTAGACTCATGCATTTTATTTTGAAAGTACATATTTCTTAGCTCTGTCCATTAAAAAAACCTGTAATGAAATGACCTGTCCATTAAAATGACCAACCCAGAAGCAATAAGCAACCCTAGTACCCACATTATGTATTTCCATTCAAAAGAACCAGAAGATTTTGGAGAAATGGTTGATTCCAGATCTGGGCAGGAAATGTGCTTAGACATCTTTTCACATTCGAGAACAAGGAAGATAATGGAGACTACTGGTTTCATGTCAAAAGGACCCAGGAGCCAACTTGAAGAAGCTGACACTGGCTGAAGTTTGAATAATTTGATCAGCAATAATAATAATAACTGATTTGGATGAAAATATAATATATGATAAAATCTATAAGTTCACAATGAAATATGACAAAAAATCTTATTTTTCACTTTTCAAATATGCTAGGGGACCATGTTACGAAAATTGATAAATAATCTAATGTTAAACTCCTGAATGAAAGTTTCCTTACCTGAACTCAAAGTAACCAAGAAATTGATGGGATTTATTCTTTAGATAATTATTCTACATAATAAGTGAAGGAGGAATGAGAATTATAATATTCAACTTTGTAAACCTTTTACTTGATGAAAGTACTGTGAAGTATTACTTCCCAGCAAGTTGAATCGCATCATGCCCATATCTCCAGGAAGTATTTTATTGAACATGCAGGGAAGAGAGGAGCTTGTTAAATGACACTATAGGTTGATGACTGGGAATCTCTATGGAACAAGGAATTCTTATTCAGCAAAATTTCACAGAGCTAAAGAGAAGGAGAGGGAGTTAGGGTTTGAGACAAACCGAAGAGAGTCCATACAGGAGTGTGAGTTTTGTTTGCCATTTTTAACCATAAACTAAACCTTAGGATGGTACCAAGAGTGCCTGGATTAGATTTCCTACCAGCCACTGAGGACTTGATTTTGACTGCCTATCGTGTAAGAGCTAGTTAGAGAGGAGGGTAATAGAGCTGGAATTATTCAAAGGATCAGGGTGTCAAAGGGGAAATGGATGGATGCCATGGGAGTAGTGATGCCTGGGAAACTCATTTGAACTTTATGTAGACTGAGAGTTGATTATGAAGGGAATTAATAAGGAAATAAATTTACTTAAAGTATTATTCAAAGCTTGGGAAACATAGTAACTCTGTTTAGTAATTTTTATTTTGAAGAGCTCTGTTTTAAACCTAATGCATTGTTATATTTTTTTATTAATATAAATAACTATTTTGAGGTAGTGCTTGACAGGTTTTTTACCTTGATTGTTAACTGAAATATAACATGCATTTTTTAATATTAATATTCTTATTCTCATTCCAGCTTTGTAGAAGTTTGTGAAATGTGTACTTTTTGAACTGTTGTGTGCTTTTTGCAATAAGAGATTTAATATGACTAATTAATTCTAACAGTGGCTTCAACAGTACATTTTAGAGATTAACCAGATATCCGTCTGGAAATGTACTGGTTGTTTCTTTAATATGAATTAACTGCCAACTTGTAAACAAATGTAATAATGTCCAGTTATGAAATCTAGAACAAATATTACATGGAAACATTCAGGATTTTCTAAAAAAAAAGGCAAAAATGTAGAAAATAAAAGATGCATAGTATCAGGCTTGATTAGATTTTAGTAATGAATTTTGGTTGCTAATAAGAGCTACTGGCAGCAGGTCAGAGAATTGTCTCCTCAGTTCCCTGCTTTCCACTGGGTGAGAATAGTAGTGATAGTTGGCCTTCATCTCTGTCATGGTCCCTGACTGTTTCTGAAGGACAGGTTTGTGATCCTCAGGTTATTGTAGCCTGCCCGGGTCCCAGAGCCCCTTCCTCTTCTGCAAGTCCTCATGCCAGTCTTCTTGAGAGCTTGAATTTCAGAGAATTTACATGGATCATGTGCAACAGGTTCTGCAACTTAGGTGGTGCTGGCCAGCAGCCGTCTTCACTCACTCAGGTCTGTATTTCCTAGATTTCACAGACCAGAGTTCTCCCACATCTTCAATTAATCTGTGAATAAAGACTCACTTATAGAATAAAAACCAACTGCAGGCAGCTGTTCATGAGATGAAGGCAGTGTAAACTCTGGTTTTAAGTCATATCATACTACATGAACTGAGTAATGGAAGGGAATGGTTCCTCAGCCACTTTTTGGTATAGGACATTTAAGTGACTTATTAAAAGCAGATGTTGGTACCCTTTCTAGTAAAAACCCAAGTTGCGTAACATTTCAGACAGGCAGTTCTGAAAATCTAAAATCAATATAAACCTGCCTATCCATGACCAAGATGAAGTTTTATATTACATTTCTGTCAGTCAACAAATAATTGTTGAGCATTTCGTAACTGGGTTTATAATGATGAAAATCAGACAAAATACTGTTTTCTTGGAGCCTATGTTCAGATAATAGTAGCTATTATTTTTTGAGACCTAACTGCTAGATACAATACCATGTTGTTGACATACATTATCTTATTTACTGTAGCATTGGTGGCAGTCAAATTTATCATTTGCGTGGATGATAGCATAAAATGAAGCAGTTGTACCTATTCTTTCCAACAAAATTAAATTTTATGCAGATTCTTCTGATGAATCTTTTTAAAATATCTACATCGTAAGTCAGAATTTGCTTTACGTACTCATATCTTTTTTTCTCTGAAATAATTGAGGACTTCCTCATTTTTGTATATATGTAAAGCCAAAACACTGGAAGTGAGGAAAAACTTTTCCCCTATGTTATTACAAGTGACAGAAAGTGTTTTCTATATTGGTAAAATTGTATTATAAATTGTCAATTTTTTGTTTTGTTCATTGTGGAACTGTTAATTCCTAGCATTACCAAACAAGGAGTTCTAAGTTAGAATTCAGCTCCATAGTTCTTTCTTTTTATAGCTAATTTGTCTTAAATGATAACTTTTCAGATCATTGAAACATTTTAAGAAGCTGTATGAAGCAGTTCTGTAACAGTTATATTAAGAGGTTTATTAGACTTCAACGTATCATTGTGTTTTCAGTTCCGTAAGACACTGCTTGTATACCACAGATGAGAATCTGGCATATATCGTTAATAATTTTCGACATGGATTTTCTCTTTGACTCATTGGTGATCTTTAATTTTGAACTCTGAATAGAAATTTCTAAATAGTTTTCTTTCTGATTGTTAAGTTTATCACATTTTTGTTATTGTCACCCTTGGATTTCTTCCTCAATGTACCAACAAAATTTAATTTTCACAAAATTTCCATAGCTATCACCACATACATAGATGGTTCTTGTATTAATCATTTCCTACAAAGAAAATAAAAGATGTCTGGACTCAAATTTTGCATTTTCCTCTTTGGTGGGCCATTAAGCTCCCCCTGTTTGTTCCTTTTTCTTATCTCAGATTACAAAAGTAGTTCATATACGTTATGCATAATTAAGTTTCAGAGTAGCTTAGACATTAAAGACTTAAAAACCTGGCACTTCTCCCAGGGAAAACTTTCAATTAAACTGTTTATTGTCTATTTCTCCAGATTTTTTTCATTTTTTATTAAGGTATGATTTGGATAAAGTTAAGTGTATGATTCTACAAGTTTTGACAAGTAAAAATAGTCTTGTAAATACCACCACAATCAAGGCAGAACAGTTCTGTCACCTCTTGTGTCCTGTGCCCCTTTGTAGTTACTTCCTCTCTTTACCCTCAGATCCTTGCAACCCCTGACGCTCTTTCAGAATACTCTACAAATAGGATCACATGGTGTGCAGCCTTCTTGAGCCTGACTTCTTTCACTTAGCAGAATGCTTTTGAGATTCTTCTCTGTGGTTGTGTGTAACTAGATCATTCCTTTTTATTGTTGAGTATCGTTTCATTGCATAGACATGCCACAGTTTGTTTATCCATTTCCCAGTTAAGGGGTATGTGGTTTTTTTTCCAGATTTTGGCTATTGTAAATAAAGCTCCTGTAAGCATCAGCACATTTTTGTGTGAACATAGCTCTCTGTTCCAGTAACATGGGGTGAAGTCCAAATATATATTTATTTTTATATCACATCACAGCAAGGAAAAGATTTTTAGTATTTTGCCTGAGTTTGTAATGGAATTGTAGGAGGGCTTCACTTTTTTTCCAAAAGTTTTAAAATTCTTTAACTCTTACAATAGTGAGAGAGAGGCAAGGCTAGTTTTGATTTTAGTTGTGGGACTAAATAACAGATCACTTGAGTCTTTTCTACCCACCTATTGAAGTTACAGCCCTTTCTGAACCTCAGCCTTAGTATGTGTAAAATGAGAGATTTGGCCTGATGACCTCTGAGATCCTTTTTACTTCTAGAATTGTGTGAGGCTACAGATATGAACCACAGGAGAGTATGGAGAGGGGTGGTAGGTGGTGATGAGGAATTTGTGTCTTTTACTTTGCACATGTCCGGTGCTGATCTTAACTTGGGATACCCCCGCCCCTGAAAAGTTGTATAGATACATTTAATTGCCTTTTTATTAATATAATAAAAAATCTTATATTTAATGGCACGGTCCAGCTTTAAAGGTAATTGAAAATTTTTTCATTCCTTTTGTTATAAGCAGTAAGCTGATGAACTTGACTAAGAAGGCTAAAACCATTTAATCTTCTTTTGAAATCCAACACCCGAGTATTTTTTGCGATCTCATTTTGGCTAGGGTACAATTTTGAAAATGCTAGCTGTTAACAAAGATTTGTATCAGCTTATTGAATCAACATTGCTGAAGTAAAATCCACATGCAATGAAATGCACAGATTTTAAGTTTACAGTTCTGTGAATTTTGATAAGCATATCTACTCTAATTAAAATATAAAATATTTCCATCACAGCAGAAAGTTCTTCTGCATTCCTTTGTGATCAATCCCTCATTTCTATCCCAGGCTGGAATTATACAGAAGGTACTCTGTATCTTGCGTCTCACTCATGATAATGTTTTTGAAATTCATCTGTGTTGTTCCATATGTTAGCAGTTTGTTCATTTTATTACAGTGTATCATGGTATTCTGTCTTATTACTATACAACTTGTAATAACAATGCAGTTTGTTTCTTTAGTACTTGTTGATGGACATTTGGTTTATTTTTAGTTAGGGGGCTAGTATGAATAAACTGACATGAATATTCTTGTACAAGTCTTTGTGGCTATATGTTTTTATTCATTTGGGGAAAATACCTAAGAATGGACTTGTGGATTCATGGGTAGGTATATGTTTCACTTTGTAAGATACTGCCAAATAGTTTTCCAAGTGGTTGTGCCATTTCATACTGCTATCAGCAGTATATGAGACTTTTAGTTTTTCTACATTCTTGCCAATGCTTATTTTGTCTTTTTTTTTTTTTTTTTGAGACAGGATCTTGCTTTATTGCCCAGGCTACAGTGTAGTGACATCATCATAGCTCACTGCAACATCAAACTCCTGGATTCGAGCTATCCTCCTGCCTCAGCCTTCCAAGTAGCTGGGATTATGTGTTTTATCTTTTTAATTTTTGTTTTGTTTTGTTTTTTGAGACAGGATCTTGCTCTGTTACCTGGACTAGAGCAAAGTGGTGTCATCATAGCTCATTGCAACCTCAAACTCCTGGGCTAAGTGATCCTCCTGCCTCAGCCTCCTGAGTAGCTAGGACTATAGGCATGTGCCACTATGCCCAGCTAACTTTTCTATTTTTGTAGAGATGAGGTCTTGCTGTGTTGCTCAAATTGGTCTCGAACTCAAAGCCTCAAGTGATCCTCCTGCTTCGACCAAGTGCTGGGATTATAGGCATAAGCCACTACACCCAGCCTATCTTTAATTATAACTATTCCTATGGTCTTACTAATGATAATGAAGATCTTTTTATTTGCTTATTGGTTACTTGTATATCATCTTTTGTGATGTATTCAAATCTTTTGCCAATTTTTAAATTGCATTGCCTTTTTATTACTGATTTGTAGAATTTTTTAAATATATTTTAGATATAAGTCATATGTTTGATGTACGTATTATGTGTATTTTTTCCCAGTCTATGGCTTGCCTTATTTTTATCATTTTCATAATCATGTCTTTTGACAAACAGAAGTTTAACATTTTGATGAAGTCCAGGTTGTCGTGTTTCTTTTATGCTAGTGTTTTTATTGTTGTAAAAATCTTTGCCTATTCAAAGGTCATGAAGATATTTTCCTATATTTTCTTCTAGAAGCTTTATAGTTTTAGTTTATAGATTTTTGTTTATGAACAATCTTGAGTTAATTTTTGTGTATAATGTGAGACAGGTGTGGCTTTTCTTTCCCCAAGCCTCTCACCCATACAAATATCCACTTGTTCCAGCACCCATTTGTTGAAAAAACTGTCTGTTCCTTACTGAATTATTTTTGATACCATTGTTGAAAAAGCAATTGTATATTGTCTGGAATGTATGTGACCATCAATTGTTTATCCTATACCAATACTACCCAGTCTCCTGTCTTGATTGCTTAGCTTTATAGTAAGTTCTAAGTCTTCCAACTATTTGTGTTTTTTATAATTGTTTTGGCTTTTTTAGGTCCTTGGCTACTTCATATAAAGTTTTGAATTAGCTATGCCAATTTCTGCCTCCTTCCTACCCACTCCCCTAATTGAACTGGAAAACCTTGGTGGGGCTTTGGGATTTCAATCTAAAAATCAGTTTGGGAAGAATTGTCACGTTGACAATATTGAATCTTCCAATGGTATAGTTCCATTTCATTATGTCTTCTTTTGTTTGTCTTAGGCAATTGTTTCTTAATGGTTTTTAATGTAGAGATCGTATGCTTTGTTAAATTTATCCCTAGGTATTTTATGTTTCTCATGTTATAAACGGAAAATTTCATCTTCCCTTTTTTTTGTTGCTTGTATATAGAAATACAGTAGATTTTCATATGTTGGCCTTATAGTCGTTGACCTTGCTCTAAACATAAACAGCATGTCATCTGTGAATGGATGTTGTTTTGACTTTTTCTTTCAAGCCTCTGGGACTTTTCCTCTCTTTTTCTTGCCTGTTGAACTAGCTAAGATCTTCAGTACAATGGTCCTTTCCTTGTTCCCAGTCTTAGGGAGAATGAGTTCAATACAGTATATCACTGTTAAGTAAGATGTTAACTATAAGGTTTCTGGGAGATACTTCTCTGATTGATAAAGTTTTATTGCAAAGTTGCTGAGAATATTTATCATAAGTGCATGTTGAATTTTGTCATGTTTTTCTTACATTTGTTACAAATGTATGTGTTTTATCTCCCCTTATTCTGTTATCACAAATACGTAGTTTTTTAAATCTAAAACAACCTAGCATTTATGGAATAAACCCTACTTGGTCAGCGATTAGCATCCTTTCTGCTGAATTTTGCTTGCTAACATTTTGTTAAGGATTTTTAAGTTTGTGATCATAAAGAATATTGATCTGAAATTTCCTTGTCTGTAATAACCTTGTTAGGTTTTTTGGTCAGGGTTACGCTCATCTCATAAGGGGAGTTGGCCAGTGTTTCCTTTTCTACTATTTTCTGGAAGTTTGTAAAATATCATATTTCTTCCTCCCCAGTGAAGCCATCCAGGCCTATAGGTTTTTTGTGTTTGTTTTTTGTGGGGATGGGAGTGGATTATCACAAATTTAATTTCTGTAATAGCTATAGGATTTGTTTCCTGTTCTAGTCACACTTCTGCCACTTTTTGTTTTTCAAGGAATTTGTCTGTTTCATCTAAGTTGCGAAATCATTGCTATAAAGTTATTTCATATATTACTTTCTTAGCCTTTTAATGACTTTAGAATTTATAGTGATTTGTCCCTGCTTTCATTCCTAAATCAGTTAATTTATTTTTTTCTTTTTTGTTCTTCATTAGTCTAGCTCATTGTTTATTCGTTTTATTAACATTTTAAAAATAACTTTTGGGTTTATTGACTTTTATTTTCTATATCAGTGGTTCGTACTCTTCTTTTTTCTACTTTAAATTTTTATTCTTTTTCTATCTTACAGTTTAAATCATTGACTTAATATCTTTATTTTTAAATTATAAGCATTTAAAATTATAAATTTCACTGTAATTCCTGCTGTAGGTGTATCCTACTAATTTTGATGTGTTTCATTTTCTTATCAGTTTAGTTCAAAATATTTTCTAATTTCTCTTGTGATTTATTCTTTAACGGGTTATTTAAAAGTGTGTTACATAATTTATATTGTTAGAAGTCTTTCGTATATCTAATGTCGTAGTCAGTAATATTCACTACATCATTTCAGTTTTTTAAAATTTATTGAGACTTATTTTGTGACCGATGATCAGTTTTTAATCTTAGGCTCTTGATTAACCTTGTTAGGGTTTTTGTTAGTGATTTGGGATTTAGTAAGAGCTACAGGGACATATATCCCTAAATCAGTATGTAAATAGTAATGGAACCCAGTATAGTATTGTCACTACTTAGCATCTCTGGAATCTGACTAATTTACGTTCTCTACACTCAGGAGTTAGGCTTGTTTATGGCCAAATTATGAGACTCCATGAGGATTTTTTTTTTCCCACATTGACTTCTGTGTTTGCTTGAGCAATAGGTTTTTTTTTTTTTTTTTTTTTTTTTTTGGAAGAAAGTTACTTTTTGTTTTCTGTTGATGCCTTTTAGGTGAGCATAGCTCTTTATCATATTCCTCAGCATTTTCCATGGTAATGGAAGGGCTGATTTTCAAGATTTCATCTATACCACTGTACTGCATAAGCACTCTAGTCAGAGAGACCTGAGTTTAAGCACAATTCTTTCCTTGCTTGTATGATCTTGGCCAAGTTATTTAACCTTTCTAAGCCTTAATTTTCCCATATGTAAAATGAGTATGATAATATTTCTTTACTAGACTGAAGTATGTAATTTTTAACAAAATAAATATTAAAATATGTATCTACTCTATGCTGGTTAGTAAAAATACCATAGGCTTTTATAGTATGGTACATCTTAATACTAACCATTGTGATGTTGAAACAAAAAAGGAATAAAGCTGCTTGTAAAACAGCTTGCCTCTAGGAAGTAGGAATGGATGTGGGAAGGAATAGGGCCAAGAGCTTTTTTCATCAAGAGTAAAAGTAGAGGAAGATGAGCAGATTTTTTATATTCTTTATTATCCATATATCCTTTTTTTCCTTGAAAGCAATACAAGTCATTTAAAAAGTAACAAAACTGGTTTTTAGGTTTTATGTTTTAGATTTCTCAATTTGTGGAAGATTTTTAAGTAGTTTTGAAATCTCAGAATTGTCACTTCATAAAATCAAAAATTTAAGGCACATAACAAGTGAATTTCTTGCTTTTATGGGTCCTATTGATGATATTTCTCACTTTAAAGTTTATATTGTCAACTATTAAAACACAAGTGGTTGATTTCAATTAGCCTTCCTTTATAACTTAATTTTCTCATCTATAAAATCAAGATAAACCATATTTGTCTTAAATCATTGTTATTGGGAGTAAATGAAATTATTTAACTTTGAAAATATATGTTAAATATAGGCTGTGATAATTATACTTTTGCAGGGATTTTCCTTGTGATAAATTATAACGTGTTATACTATCTTTAGAGCTTACACTAGTATCTTTACTTGACTTAACGAAAGTATTACATAAGTTCATTGGAATTTTTAGTGTTCACAAATATTTCTGGGAAAATGTTAAGACATTTTTATCTCCTAAAAAATCACAAGGTTAATGTTAAATGGTTAGATTGCTTTTTTTTGAATTTTCAAGATGATGAAAACTAAGGAAATTTAATGAACAGGTTTAAGCTCTGTAACATTTTGAGAGAATTGATAGGAATCAAAGGAATCAGCTATAAAACCTATTGTAGGTACTTCCAAATGAAGTTGGCATGTTTGGTGCTTCATCAAGATGTAGAACCTTTTAGTTGCATTTATCTTTATATTGGGTGAACAGTAGAAACAAATATTCACTGTTTAATGGCATTTCATTATATTTAGTATGGTCTTACAAGTTAAGTATTTTATCATATTTTACATATATATTATAGAGATGTATATATAACTTTATGTAAAGTCATTATTATTAAAACTAAGTTTTGATTATGACCTGAAGGCTAGATTTAAATTAGAATTTGGGAGAGCTCTTAGAAATTCCAGGTAAGAATTAGATTGACTCCAAATCATAGTACTGATTTATTTTTTAAGTTAGAAAAATACTTCATGATAGCTCATGTAATGTCTTTGTTTACTCTGTCATTTGTTCTTTGGTGTTTGCTCTGAGACTTTTTTTTTCAGCCTTGGTATTCACATTCCCAGCAAATTGCCACAATATAAGTAACTGAAATTATGTCAACTGTGATTTTAAAAGTTACATTAAGATTAAATATATTACTTAGAAAATCACTGGGAGATAATCTTGGTATCTGTGAATATGAGGAAGCAGCTGTGGCCTCATTTAAGCTTTAAGAGAGAAAATGTGATTTAAATGGAATGATTTTATATTTGACATGGGGAGAATTCTCTGGATGTTGGAAATTTTTAATGAATGAAGTAGATTGTGAAGAATTCTTTTTGGGTGCCTTCTTCCTGAATATACACTCACTGACTTGCCAGTTAATTCAGCTGCTGTGTTACTGGGGGCATCTGTTTTGTGAACTCTTGTGTAATTAAAAGTATTGTTTGGCATTTTAAATCCTAACTTTAGTATTTTTGTTCTTTCCTTTTCTTCAGGAGGAGCATATTATTTAATATCTAGAAGTCTAGGACCAGAATTTGGTGGTGCAATTGGTCTGATCTTTGCTTTTGCCAATGCTGTTGCAGTTGCTATGTATGTGGTTGGATTTGCAGAAACTGTGGTGGAGCTGCTTAAGGTAATTCACTTTTCTTTTAATCATTCGTTTACCAAATCTTTATTGTAGGCTTATATACCACCATATCAGAGATCAGAAAAGCAGTGATGTGGTATCCAAGAAACTGGTCCTTCAAGCAGTGTAAGTATGGGTGATAGACAGATGATTATATTATTAGAATGCCAGCAGTGGATAACTACAGGAGGCCTTGGCAACATAATGGAGGAGCATTTACTCACTAGGCCTGGAGGCAGCACAGGAGTGTCAATGAACAGTTCTCCAAGGAAGGGAGTCTAGATGCTAGCAGGCAAATTAGGAAAGATAGGGTAGTATTAGGAGAATAGGGAAGAAAAGCAAACAAAGGTCACCCTTTCGTCACCCTTTCCAGAAAGGAAGACTATAAATATTTCAGCATGGTTGGAGCACAAAGTGGCAAGACATTTAAAGATGAGAGAGAGAAAAAAGCATCACATTAGGAAGGGTCTTGTTTGCAGTTAAGTTTGAGTTTTATCTTGGTTGGGATTGGGGACTACAACATGCTCAGATTTGGGGCCTAGAAAAGTATCTGACCATGGTGTAAAAAATGGATTGAGAATCACAACTGGAGATGGAGACCATGTAAAAGGTTATAGTAGCTGTCTTGGGAGAGGAGATAGTAGCTTATGTTAATATTGTGACCATGGGTGAATTTGAGAGATTTTAAAGACTTTGAATGAGTGGACTTGATTAATGGGATACTGAAAATTAGAGAAAGAGAAAGGAGCATTTCAAGTCCATATATAAATTTCCAGCTGGGGGATTTAGATGGAAGATGATGCCATTCACTGTGAAACAGAGAACACAGGACAGTTAGTTTTGGATGTGCTAATTGAGGAATGGCAGGGGTATATCCAGATAGAGCTGGGTAGAGGGCGTTTGATAATACTGCTCTGGAGTTCAGAAAACTTGTTTGGAAAGTCGTTGGGATGTGTGTAATTAAAGAAGTAAGAGTGCAATAGGATTCCTCAGTATTGCTGATGAGAGGAACGTTGAGTGACACCTAGATTTCATATTAGGTTAGGTTGTAACTGTTTTTCTACAGTAGTATGTAGTACATTAGGAAGTGTAAAATCTGTGAAGCACTGGCCCTTACGTTGGCATTGACCTTTACCTGTGTAGACCAAAGGGATGGAAAAAAAGGACTATAATATAGTAAGCAAGCAGCATGATTATTTGAGTTCACATTCTTCCATTGTTTGGTGTATGTTTTTATTTGGCAGTCAGAGGTTTAAGGTTTACTCTGAACTCTTATCAGAGTGATTAGGGTTTAGAAATGATTTTGTTTCATGGAAAGTTAAATTGAGCAATCTAATCAAATTTGAAACAAATATTTAAAACTAGATTTAATATATAAAATATTGAGGCACAGCTGTAGTATTCTTTTGTACTCACGGTCCATAAATCTAAACACCAATCAATAGATATGTATTTATACTACCACCATTTTTTTCTTCTGCAAGTAATTCTTAGGTATGATTATCTAAATGCTGTAAGGAATGTCAGATTAATTCAAGAGATATCAAATTGAACTTCAAAAAACCTGTAATTAAACTTTTTTACAAACTAAAATGTATATACTCTTTTATGAAGTCAAATGGAATCCTTCAGGTTCAAAAAAGCTAAGAAATGATTCTTCCTACTATATTGGTTAAATATTATGTTACTTTGTATACTTTTGGTTGACAAAAATTTCTTTGGATCCTGGGAGATTTTCTCTCTAATTTTTGTATTAAGCTCATTTATCCGGAATTCAAGCAAATTTTTTTTTCCTTGTTGACTTTTACAAAGGAATATATTTTTTTAAAAAGCATTGATAAAATCGTTGTTAAAATCTTGTATACTCTTTTTTAGTTGTAATAGGATACATTCTTCCTGAGTTATCAAAAATACTGAGTTATATGTTAGTTTTTTGTGCTTTTTATTACCTTATTTGAGAAGTGGTAGTAATTCACAAATAGCTATTTACCTAGTTTGCTAGGATAACACAGTCTTTAATTTTAACCTAGATGGAAACTTTTTAAAAATAGAATGGGAACAGTGTGTGTTTTTGAACAATAGTATGAAAGTGTGTTTATTTCTTTTTCTCATGCAGTATAAAAGACCATTAAAAGCCTGAGTTCACTAGTCACAACGAATGTGAAATATATTTTTGTCATGTAACTTTAAAAAATCCTAACTACAATAGTAGTCATAATTTATGTGCTTGTTAGCAATTTCTTTTGGTTTACTGAGCCTACATTAAATATAGCAGTGTTAATTTAATCATACATTTGATGTTATCGAACACTTAAATGACAACCTCAATAGTAAGTAAGTAATTCATTCCTTTAGGTCTTTCATTTATTTGTTAAGTAAGCAACTTCTACATGTAAGGTGCTGTGATATTTCTAAAATGTTTCAAAAAAGAATTTAAGAGTTTGTGTAAAATAACTAATATTGCTCATTATGTATATATATAATTATCTTTTCTAGGAACATTCCATTCTTATGATAGATGAAATCAATGATATCCGAATTATTGGCGCCATTACAGTGGTGATTCTTTTAGGTATCTCAGTAGCCGGAATGGAGTGGGAAGCAAAAGTAAGTCATGATAGGAACACCTGTAAGTATTTCATATATGAACTTTTAGAGTTTATGTTTTAGTAATGCTCTAAAGTATGGTAATATTTTCAGATTCTAGTGGCACCTAAATGGCCATTTTCGCAGAAGTTTATGTATAAAGTTATTTTCTACTTGATAAGGTGAGGAATATTTAGAGATAACACTCAATGTAGGATCCAGTTAAACACAGTACTTGCTAAATTTTGAATTTCCCATCTTCTTGCCAATTCCCCAGTCTTGTTTTATAGGAAGTAGATATGCTCATGAAATATATTATGTAGCCCAAATTAAATATTTGACTTTGTAATTTATATTAAAGTTTAGTTTAAACATGGAACAGTAACTGAAAGGTAGTACCCATATGAAGTTAGAGAAGCTATTGTTGCTTCTTGCTATTGAAATCTCAGAAGTCGTGACTACCAAAGCCAGTGTCATTGTCTCTGGAAAAAATTGCTCAATGTCACATGTTACCTATAGGCTGAACACGCAGAATTGTTTCTGCATCATTGAGAATTAGAGTATGAGACAGCACAGCTTTGGTTTCCTGAGTAATGGATCCACAAAGATGTTTACTTTTGTAGATTTTACAAAAGTCACAGATACGTGGCTTTTACCAAACCAAAACTTAAGATAAACTATTTACCAAATCAAAAATTTGGAAATTCTGAAAGGATAGTTTTTCCCCCGGCTTGTTATATATTTTAAAACCATATTAATGTAAAATTAAATCATCTGTTTACACATTCAACAAATTGACTTTATTGAAAAGAATAGTATTTCTTACTACCTGGGACATGATTAGCAAGCATATAAGTAATTCTTGTTTCCACAAATGACACAGTTTTTTATGAGTTTCTGCTCAGTTTTATTGGGAGGTTGAGAGTGAAGAAGGGGGGAGATGGTGGTGCTCGTAGATGGTTCTTTCCTTCCCGTCCCATTGCTACTTGCGTTACCCTCCTCCACATTGTCTTCTTCTTTCTGTACTTTTTCTTCTTTTTGTGTAGCAATCATACGTTCAACATTGTGTTTGGACTTTATATGAAACTTGTGTTTGTGACAAATGTATTCTCCTTGTCAAGATTTGTAGTGCTAAGGTGGAAGAGACAGGAATGAATGATACAGGATGATGTAAGCCTGCAATGTTTCGGAATTTACAGTGTCTTTATACATTTTTGGGGGGGAGCATGCACATCCCCAGTACATTGGCCATTCTAAGGTATTTCTTTAAAGAAATGTTATTGATTAAACAAAAATGTATTGAGCACCCACTTGGTGTTTGGCACTGTTGGAGGCACTGCGGATATAGTTGAACAGAAATCCTTTCCCTTGTGCAAGTTATATTCTAGTAGAATTGAATCAAAGTATAGACACAGATAATTTGATTTTGACTTTTAATGTTTAAAATTACAGGCTCAGATTGTTCTTTTGGTGATTCTACTTCTTGCTATTGCTGATTTCATCATAGGAACATTTATCCCGTTGGAGAGCAAGAAGCCCAAAGGTTTCTTTGGTTATAAATGTAAGTAAAAAAGATTGAATTCTTTTTAAGAGTACATATTATAACATTCCATTATTAAATAAGTTTAGTACATTTTGTAATATAATTGAATATGGTCTGGCATTCACACTAATTTACAATTTAGTTTTATGTGTGCTGTACAATTGGAGTAAAAATCATTTATGTCTTTCATTTTTTATTGGCAACAAAAGGTGGTGGAGTATAGAGAAATCAGTGCTACTGAGAAAAGATGCTGTTGTTCTCTACTAATTTTATGAATTTGTAACTTTTGTTCTAACATGTCTTTTTCATTCCTTTAGATGTAGTTAAGCACAGCAGTTTAAAATGCTTAAGGTTGTGAAAGCAGGCCGAGCACGGTGGCTCATGCTTGTAGTCCCAGCTACTTGGGAGGCTGAGGCAGGAGGATCGCTTGAGCCCAGGAGTTTGAGGTTGCTGTGAGCTGTGGCACTCTAGCCCGGGCAACAGAGTGAGACTCTGTCTCAAGGAAAAAAAAAAAATTGTGAAAGCAACTAGAAATGTTAGTCTCTAGGTGTGATTTGCAGCTTAAATTTTCCTACAACTTGTGTGAGAATTTACTTGTCATTTTTTATTTCCTAAAGTTCTTCTCTGTAACCCCCATCCCCCATCATCTCCCCACTTGATCCGGTAACTCTGAATCTCTCTCTGCAAGGTAAAATGCAAGTTGGAAAGAATAGTTGCAGTAGCATGAGAGAGGCTTTTCATTTAAGTTCATAGGTCTGTGTATCGTCACTTGACTAACACCCTTTTTTTAAGCCCTAGAAAAAAAGGCCTAACTTCGATTCTCCTGAGTTGTTTTCCCCAGAGCTACTCAGTGATCTGTGAAAAGGTGTAGAGTATAAATCAATGTTCTTCCTCTTTCAGAAAGTCTTACTGAAAAATAAAATCAGCTCAACTAAACTGTGGAGGCTAGAGATTTCCATTCTGGTGTAAGCTCCTTAATCTTATTGCTGACTGGTAACAACGTACAGCCCTTAGATCAGTCGTATGTTGAGTAGCACTGGGCAAGTTGGCTGGGCAATTTTCTGATACGAATTGTTTCAGGGTTCTTATCTTAACCAAGGGCATCCACTTATTTTTTGTGCCTACTGGTCCAGGGTTTATATTGTGATTACTGTTCTGATTACTAGCGCATATGCCTACTTCTAAAATGGGCTTTAAATTACTGATTTCCTGGATTGGGGGAAGAGGAGTCTACTGGGCATGCCAGAAATGCAAGTTAGTGGTGTCAGTTAGGTAATTTCCTGTATTTTGTGCACTCATAAGTATATGTGTGACATTTCTAGTTATAAATGATTTTTTTCACTTTGATTTTTCTTATATTATACATTTTCTGGAACACTTGTTTTTTGTCATTTTTATTCCTAAAAGAAGTGTTAAAAATTGTAGGGGATGGCTACTTGTAAAGATATTCTCAATAATTATACAAAAATTATATAATAATAATTATACAATTATATAATTGCTTATGACTTTATTTTTAAATATCTGCAAATATCTGCTAAGCCACATTTTTCATTTTCTTTTTTTCAGATCTCTGACAACTTATGAAAGTTAGTTAATAGTATAGTCATAGTTTATATTGTATTCAAGTAACACATCTGGGCTATCTCAGTATGAGGTTAATCTAAGCATTCTTTGGCATGTGACTTTATTTTTTGGTGCTTAATACTGCTTGTCTCTCTTCTTATTTGTTATACTAAGGTATGTCATTTGTAAACAGGTTATGTTTATAAATTTGTCAGTTCAAATGACTACTTAATAGTGTTATTCATTTTCTTTTCTTTTTCTCTTTCTGATATGAGAAGTATTTCTCTTTCATCAAAGACTGGTGCCTCTGATGTGTTCTGGATCCCATTTCTTTTACTTTCTCAAAGGCATTCGTCTTTTTGTAATCTGTTTGCTTCCCTGCATCAAACCTTTCGTCTCTGTACAAGCTTAGAAACTTGCTGTAGTAAGTCCCATCCTCAGAAATGCTGTCTCTTGTTTTTATTCCCTTCCAGTTACCACCTCACTTTACAGTTTCCTTTCATAAGCAGATTTCTCAAATCTTCGTCTCGTACTTATTCCTTGTTATTAAAAAATGAAGTCTACAGAAAACTTGCCAAAATAGTATGATAAACTCTTCACACACTTCACCTAGATTCACCAATGATGAACATTTTCATATCCTTTTTTCCACATTTGTTTTATCACTCCATCTGTATCTACTCATTACTATGATTGCTAAGCCTTTTGAGCTAAGTTGCAGAAATCATGACTTCTTACCTCTAAATACTTCGGCTTGTCTCTACTACAGAAAAGAGCAATTCAGGAAGTTTAACTTTGGCACAGTACTACTATCTAACATATGGTCCATGTGCAAATCTTTCCACTTGTCCCTGTAAAGATCTTATAACAACTTTTATTTTTTCGTATTCAAAGGATCCAATCCAGGATCATATATTGCATTCAGTTATCATGTCTCTTCACTTTTCTTTTTTTTTTTTTTAATGGTTCTTTACATAATTTTAATTCCCCTCCAAGTCTAGAACAGCTCCTTAGCCTTTTTTATCTTTCATGATACTGACATTTTTCAAGAGTATAGTTCTTTTAAAAAATAAAATAAAAATAAAACAGGATCTCCCTCCATTGCCTGGATTAGAGGGCATCATCGTAGCTCACAGTAGCCTCCAACTCCTGGGCCCAAGCGATCCTCCTGCCTCAGCCTCCAGTAGCTGGGACTACAGGCATGTGTCACCCTGCCTGGCTAATTTTTTAAACATTTTTTTTATAGAGACGGGGTCTTGTTATTGCCCAGCCTGATCTCAAACTCCTGGTTTCAAGGTATCTTCCCACCTTGGCCTCCCGATGTGATAGGATTACAGGCGTGAATCACCATGCCTGTCTCATTTGTGTTTTAGAAGGTTTGTACAGCTGGGTTTGTCTGATTTGTTTCCATAGATTCAGGTTATTCCTTTTTGTCAGAAACACTGTGTGAACGATATGTTCTCCTCAGTGTATCACGTCAGGTGGGCACAAGCTGCTGGTTTTCCCCATTCTGACGGTGTTAATTTTGATTACTTGGTCAAGGCCCTACCTGTGCAGTTTCCCTGTTTTCTTCTTTGTAGTGAGTAAGTAATCTGTGGAGGGAGACTTTGAGACTGTGCACGGCCTAGCGCCCATCAAACTTGCAAGTGGTTTCATCCTTGACCCCTCTCATCTGGATTCTGCCTGTCAGCATCGCAATCACATTGTGGTAGATTCAGTGTGCAGTTTTTTCATTCTTTGCCTCGACGATTCTCTTAGTTATGCTCTTGAAACACTTGTCTTGTTTCATTTGATGTCAGACACCCTTGGTGTTCTGCCTGAGTCACTGCTCCTATGTCTATTCCTCCTATTACCCCTTCGCACCTCCCCGTCTTTTATTTATTTGTTTTTCTTGTTTGTTCACATCCTGCACCCCTTTTTGACTTCTTATCCCTAAATACAGAGTTGCCCAGAGTATGACCCTGGCCTTCTACCTGTATTCTTTCCCTCAGTGGTGTCTATTTTCACAGCTCAGAATATCATCGAGAGCCTGACATGTTGTCTCTACTACAGAAGATTCTGTTCCTGAATCTTTCCTTTTCAAGTCAAACATACATCCAGCTGATAATTTGATGTCCCTCCTACTTATTCCTTCTCAGGCTTTTCCATCTAAGTAAGTGAAGGACACCAGGATCTCAGTGTTTCCTGTTCCTACCTGCTCCTCTTAATTTCTAATCCTTTTCTAATCAGCGCGTTGTCCTCCCATCTCTAGATTAAACCACTGCCACTGCCTCCTAAGCGGTCTCCCTGCTCCAGGTGTTGACCCTCAGTCCATTGCCCACACGCCTTCCACAGTGGTAATCACAGCGTGTCACTGGCGTGTTTCTGACCCTACCTTGGCTTTATATTTTATTTAGGATAAAGTTTAAACTTTTATAAAATTTTATATAATCTGACCCTCACTGTTCTCTCTAAATCTTATTTAATTTTCCTCCTTACTCTGAGAGTTCTTTTATTTCCTCAAAAGAGCTAAACCTTTCCTGCCTTGGAGTCTTCATACATGTTCCTTATTTTTGGTGTACTCTTTTCCTTGATTATCACATGGCTGATTCTTAACAAAGTCTCAGCTTGAGTGTCATCTCCTTAGTTATTAATATATTTGTTTCACCTTCTCTAACCACATAGAATTGGATTCTCTTTTATTCGCTATCGCAACAACCTGTTTTCATTAGTATGTTTACTGCTGTTTATAATGACCTATTTATTGTTTTGTAGCTCCCCATTGAGACTCTTAATTTCCATGAAGTCAGAAACAATGTCTAGCTTGTTTATATTGTATTTCTAAGCACTTTGAGTTACTAGATAGCTCTAATAAAAGAACTGGCACATGTTGTTTTGGGATTTTTTGATAGAGGCCAATCTCACTGCGGTTAGGGAAAAACCTCCTTCTTTATTTAAAGGACCACTGGCTTATGCTTTGTAATTCACTGCTTTTGCAACTATGATCTTAGCCATCTGAAACTCACCTGTTGTGTAACTCCTCCTATTCAGAATAGAACTCAGAGTCACAAAATAAGCAAAAGGTGTTGCTGCAAGCCTAAAGCAGTATCACAGTGTTTGTGCACTAATGCTCAGGAACCTGACTTAGAGGTGAGCCTACTTTAAGATCTATTTATTTGTAGTTCACACACAATTCTAAAAACTAACTATCTTCATTTGTTGTTTGGATTAGTTTGCTCAGGCTGCCATAACCAATACCACAGACTGGATGAATTAAACAACAGAAATTAATTTCCTCACAGTTGTGTAGGCTAGAGGCTCAAGATCAGGGTGTTGGCAGGGTTGGTTTTATTCTGAGGCCATTTCCCTTGGCTTATAGATGACCACCTTCTTCATTTGTCTTCATGTGGTCCTTCTTCCAGGCATGTGCATGTTTGTGTCCAAATTTTCTCCTCTTATAAGGATACCAGTCATATTGGATTAGGGCCTACCCTAAATATCTCATTTTAACTTATCTCTTTACGGAACTTATCTCCAAACATGGTTACATGCTGAGGAACTGGAGTTTCGGATTTCAACATATAAATTTAGGGAGAAGGACACAATTCAGCCCACAATATTACTCATAGAAGCTTTGAAGAAAAAATAGAAACAGTGACTGAAGCAATCAGGTATACTGGTAGTAGCCACCCTTTGTCCAAAGGAAAAAAGTTATAGCAAATTTATTTTAAAAGCTCATATAAGTATATTGAAAAGCACAAAAACTGGTGTAAGCATCCCCCCATCTCTCAGCATCACCTAAGACCGTCTTGATATAACTGCAGAATTAAAACTGAGGCGTGAGAGAAAAAGTGCAGTGAAGTGTTCATCATATAGAAATAGCAAGTTTTTATAGAGTGACAGATGGGAGTTTAAGTCCTAACACTGTCACTTGGACAAGTCACTTAAATTCTCTGTTTGTTTTCTCATTAGTGTCTTGAGAGTATAAATATTCATGCAAATGCCAGAGATAAAGAAGTCATGTATGGGTGCTTCATAAACAGATAAGCATTCTACAGAGAATAAGGTCTTAGATCCAACAAGAAGGTATTAAAATATGTATTACAATTAAATAGGATTAAATTTATATATCAAATGATCAAGGAGGGAAAATTTTAAATTTTTAATTAGGCATATCCTGAGTTATCTGGAAAATGATTTTTAAAAATAAAAAAGCTGAGTCAATATCTAAGGTTTTCCTAAACAAAGGATTCATTGCAAAGGATTTTCTTAAGGCAGAGCATAATTGCATGTTAAAATAATCAAATGGGTCTTTCTGACTATATTGCCCTGTATCTAACTTTAAGCAATGGAAGAAGTAGTATGATATAGAGGAAAGAGTTCTGCTCTGTAAACCAAAGGAATTGGATTCTGATTCCAACATTGCAACTACCTCTAACTTAATTTTGTTTGTCTGTTTTTAAAATAAAGGTATAGAACCAATGGTTTTCGGGTTTTTCATAAACTTTTATGAGAAGTCATTTCTCTCTTCTTTGTCCTCATGTCCTCATTTCATAGAATTGGGAAGATCTAAAACAGACACATCCTCTACTTATCAATTCCCATTACCCTCCACCAGTTTGCAGAGATAAGAAAGGTGAGAATAGGAAACACCAGGAAGACTTATCTCCACCTGTCTTGTCATGGCAACCTTGACTCTTTGAATTGCATCTTTGGTATCTGTTCCCTGGGTAGGGACTTCCAGGACAACACATGATTGTCATATCTAAATCCCATAATGGTAGGTTTCCATCTTAAGCTGTTAAATCCTCCTCAACAAGGCACCAGCTCCTGCCCTACTCTGTCAGGGGCGTGTTAATCTCTGACTTTCAGAAACAACCAAATAAGCTAACAAGTCACAGCACGCATATAGATCGTGTCAAGAAAAATGCGTCCTTAAATGCTGTCAATACTTTAGTAACTATAGGAAGCCCAGCATCCTCAGCCTTTCTCTTTGTCTAAAGTCTTGAGGAAAAAAGTCCTTGTCCTATTTGGAGGCACACCTAAGAATCCCTCTTTGCTTAGACAATAAGGCGCTACCCAGTGTTAGAAAACAAATTATTCAATTCCTCCACCTAATGCAGGTAAGGATTTGAGGGTGGCACCAGAAATAGTTAGCAAGCAAGCATTTTCTCAGGCTCTAGGTGATACCAGGTCGGATATGAGAAGATCTCAACTTTTACGGAGCTTATAATTGAAGACTAAAAGAACAGTGTGAAGTGCTGATACCGGGGATTTAGGAAATAGAGCTGAGCCTTCTGCAGCAGAGCCTACAGGAGTATAGATTTTTAAACTTTTTAAAGTATTTTTTAATTGATACATTGTAATTGTACATATTTGTGGGGTACAATTTGATGTTCTGTACGTATATAGATTGTAAAATGATCAAATTAGGGTACTTAGCTTATCTACCACCTCGTGCATTTATCATTTCTTTGCAGTGGAAACATTCAAATGCCTTTCTTTGAGCTATTTTGTAATATACAACATCTTACTGTTAACCATCGTCACCGTGCTATGCAATAAAACACCAGAATTTATTCCCCCCATCTAACTGTAACTTTAAGAAGACAGATTTTGAACTCCCAAAGACAATTCAAATTTAGCGTATCAGTGACCAAACTCATTATTTGCCATCTCCTCAAACCAGTTCCTCTTCTAAGTCACCACAAGCCAAAATGTAACCTCTTCTATGCAGTTAGCAACTAGGGCCTTCTGATTCCATCTCCTAAATAATTCTCAAATCCATTCCATTCCCTCTTTCATTATCATTGCCCCAGTTAAAAGTTTCGGTCTGCCTCTAGTCTTACCAACCTCTGAATCATCCTTTACACAATCAAGAGATTATCTAAATAAAATGCAAATTTAACCATATCTCTCCTCTATCTAAAGCCCCTAAATAGCTCCCCATTTTCTGCAAGTTCCCCAGAAGATCATGTAAGACCCCCTAGATAGGGCCACTCCACTCACTTCCTTCCCCTTTCCCCTTTCCATCCTCACCTTCTGGCTTTAGAACATATCGATACCAATCCATTTATGTCCCTTTACACATTGCTTTGAACATGCTTCATCTTAGAAAAGGAACATAAATTTTGCAGCATAAGTATCTTATAATAACTTCATTGATCTTCTGGAATAAGTACATTCTGAATGAGTTTAAATGGCAAAGCCATTTCTTTCACTGGATCATCATTGACTAAATTGAGTATTTAGGTTTTAGTATTTTACAGTGAAGATAGAACCCTAGATTAAAGAAAGATAACAGCATTCTTGTAATCCCAGCACTTTGGGAGGCTCACTAGAAGCCAGACATTTGAGACCAGCCTGAGCAACATAGCAAGACCCCATCTCTACAAAAAATTTTTAAAGTTAGCCGGGCATGATGAAACATGCCTGTAATCCTAACTACTCTGGAGGCTGAGATGGGAGGATCATTTGAGCCCAAGAGTTTGAGTCTACAGTGAGCCATGATCATGCCACTGCACTCCAGCTATTACTATATTCTTCTTTTCACCATACCAGGCAAAGTTATAGTGAGTAAGACAAAAGTAAAAGTTTAGAAATAGTAGTGAACAATGTAATAGCCCTTGATAAGCTTTGTTTAGTGCAAGGCATTTCTCTCCATAGGCGTAAGCACAACCATTATTGGGGTGGGATAGGGGAGGTGGTGGAAGGAACACGAGCTACTGTCCATGGTCCTGATACACAAATATATACTATGACATGGTTGTTCTCTGTGGGCTATGTGCCTTCTCCCCAGTTTCTATCATCCTTTAGCACCCAAGAGTTATATCAATACTGCTAGCTGTGGTTTGTTGAGTGAATCAGTGCTTTAAATGAGTTCTGTTATAGATTGAATTGTATCTCCCCCAAAGATATATTGAAATCCTAAACCTCACAACCTGCAAATGAGACCTTACATGGAAATAGTCCTTGCAGATACAATCAAAGTTAAAATGAGGTCACACTGGATTAGCTAGTCACTGATCCAATGACTGACATTGTTATAAGAGAAGGAAATTTGGACACAGACGCACAGGGGAGAAGGCCATGTGAAACAGAAGCAGAGATTAGAGTCATGCAACTACAAGACAAGGAGCATCAAGGATTGCTGGCAACACAAGAAACTATTAGAACTAATAGAAGAGGAAAGGGAGGATTCTTTCCTTAGAGCTGTCAGAGAAAGCATAGCTATGCCAACTCCTTGATTTCAGACTTCCGTCCTCCAGAACTGTGAGAAAATAGATTTCTGTTGTTTTAAGCCACCTAGTCTGTGGTAGTTTGTTATGGCAACCCTAGGAAGCTAATACAAGTACCCTATAAATACCTCTTTGGATTTTTTATTTTGATGTCATTTTATGGCCCCAAATCTTAGCTAACTATCTTTCTTCAAACTCTAGGTTTCAGAGTGTTTATTATTATGCATAAAGGATAATACTACTCAGAACTGAAATATGATGATGCCTGCAAGTGAAGATCCAACGTCAGGCTTGAGGTTTGACTTCCAGGATACCTGTCTATTTCTGCTTCAGTTGAGGAAGAAGAGCAGATATATACTTCATTTAAAGGAATAAAATAGACAGCTCTGTATTATTCAAAGTTAGTGGTGATTTGTGGGTTAGTTATAGAGATTTTGTTTTTCTACTTTTGGGATCTTCACTGCTTAAGCATTTCTGTGACCATTAGCATTGATTAATATGTCTATTACTGTTTTATGACACTGTTAAGTAAAGGAAAGAATCGGAATTACCTCTCAATTATCTCTCAAGTTCCTTTTGCACTAGAGGAAAGAAAGTAAAGTAGCCAAGGAGAGAGGGTGGTTGGTGGACATACCATTCTTTGCAAATTGTCAAGGTCTGTTGTAACTTGGTTCCTTCTGACTGCAGTGATAACAGGCTGTTTTCTCCCCCTCATGCATACATTCAGCAGCCACAGAGGTTATATTTACTATTCTTCTGCTTTTGTATGCAGATTTGTTGTTGATGAGAACACAGAATAATTCCTGCCTTTATTACCTTCTCATCTGGGGTGCTTATGTGACCCGTAGGCGTGTGCTCAATGCTCTGCTTACTGATGTTATCAAAACATCCTATAGAGGGTACTGTTGAAGAGTTTCCTGTTCATTCAGAACAGAACAGCCAGATTGAGTTTTCAGACAATGTACACTGGGGAGATGATGCTGACAGACCGCACGTTAACTCAGAAAATGTCATTTGTGTGATTGACAATGTGGTATCTGATTGTTAGATTGTTTTTATTCCTTTTTTTTTTAGGGGTGTGGCCTTTTTCCCCATTATAATCTTCCTTTTCAAAACACATTGTCTTACCCATTGTAAATACAGAATATGCCTCTAGGGAACAACTTCCTGAGATGAATTTTCTTCGTGAATTTTGGGACTGGCGTTTAAGTCCGTTATATTGACAGATTGACTTCAGCAGAATTACTGTCACTTTGGGGTACTAGTTTATTAGAATTTGAACTCCCATAGGACTTACGTATTTCATGTCTATCATTTGCAAATATATGAAAATGATAGACAAGAAATCGTGGACTTCATTACAAGATTGTTTCCATTGTAGCTCATTGAAATAGGCAGTGTTTGAAGATAGTTGGCTCTAATTCGTGAGATATCACTCTAGAATCTTGTCCTTTTTTAAGGTTTCTGTGAATGAGTGAAATAATTACTATTCTCTTACGAAAATGTTTGGTAAGCAAATGAATGACTTATTTAATACAATTATTTCTATGGTTCTTAATTGAAGATGGCGTACTCTTTTGGCCATTGTAGAATGGTGGCTTTTGGATTATGCTAAAAGATCATGAAGACTTAAGAGAAATAAATTCTAGTCCTATCAGTCATTTTTCTAAATTAAAAAACTCTCCATGGCATTATTCCACTCAAAAGTCTTTGAATTGCTGATTCAACTATTAAAAGGCTTTGCCACTTAACATCTCCCTTTGTTTGCTCTTTCCAATCTACATAATCAGTGGCAGAATGTATGCTGTCTCTTATATTAGAAAGGTGACTCTCCCCAGGGTGAAAATGATTCTTGTATAATGACATAGCACATGCTCCGGGATAAAATAAATTAGAAAATGGGTCTTGCCTGATTGCTGGGAAGGGGTATCTTAAAAACTGACCTATATTTCATTTAATAATGACAGAGCTAATAAGTTTTATGGGGGCAGATATCTAGAAGATCTGGTATGATTCGGGTATGAGTTTCAGCAAGACATTTTATGAACTCTTACAAGATGCTCATGGACAAGATGCATAGCAACCGTCATAAAAACTAATGTACATTTAGACTGCATTAAAAGAAGTATAATACTCATCACAAAGTGCGTATTGGTTTCTCCCAGATCTGCCTTCATCAGATCATTCTTGGGCTGTGGTGGTGTCATGCTTAAAGAAGACATTGAGTACTTGGAGTGTGTCCAGAGAAAAGACACTAGAATGTTGAGAAGATTCAAACTCAAGTAGTTTTTTTAAAAGGCTGAGTAAATTCAGAATATTTATCTTGGATGAAAGAAGACACAGGAAGAACATGAAATGCTGAGCAATCTATACAGTGGGCCAATATGTTGAAGAGGAGCTTACTGTATGTGGCTTTTTAATTTGGAGAGGCAGCAGGGACAGAAAGAAAGAGTAAGAGCTTAGAAGTCAGAACTGGATTTACTGTCATACAACTTTCTAGCTGTGTGAGGCTGGACAAATTTTTTAACCTACCTGAATTTTAATTTCATGATCTGCAAATGGAGACTAATTGTGTCTACCTTGAGAGATTTCAAAGACAATTAGCTACATGTGGTAGCTACCATTATTTCAAAGAATTAAAACTAATACCCAGAAGGCCCTGGGAGATAGTTTTGCTCCACGATAATAAAAGAGCTTTCTTGTATTCAAAGCATTCCGACAAGAGAGTGAGAGAGAATTCCTCTTTTCTCAGTGTAACCTTTCTGCCCACCTTCCTATATCAGCTCCACTTTGCTGTCTTCTGAAGAAACAAGGTGCAAGCACATGAAAAGCATTTAGTTTGAAGACGAGTATCCCCAGTTCTGATCTACTTCGCTGCTTAGTAATTCAATCTTGTTGAAAGAATTTCTTCACTTATTCATAATTTGTACTTGTTTATTATAGCTAGTTAATAGCTGCAAATGTATTTCTTTTAATACAACATAAGTTACTTTCACCCTGTCAAATGACTACAGGCTAAGGAGTGTTCATTCTCCAAAACTTAGAACTCAGAAATCAGTTTAATTGCTCTAAACCAAATTTTGTGCACTGTTTTCTCAATTGGGAGCTATTGTCTCCTAAGAAAATAAAACCGAAATGTAAGAATGCATCATTTTTTATTTTCAGAGACAAGATGAAAAATTAACTTTATATTACCTTAAAAGAAATGTGTAAATTATCCTCTATAAAGTACAGAGAGTCCCAGGAGAACATTGAATCTAAGTTATGGCCCCATGAAGGCATTCAAGTGTAATTCATGTGTTACTAATGACACTTATATGAATTTCATTAATATTAAAAAGTAAATTGTTGCTATCTCTGTGAAGATAAACTATCTTTCCTTAGTGACTTTTGAAAACCACCCTGGGTGTATAATGAGAACTATTGTGAGAATTGAGATTCCATGTATAAAAATTAATGTTCATATATCATCCAGTATTGATTGCTCATGTTATTGCTCAAGAAAAAATATATTAATAAATTAAAGCAGTATACATATAGCTAACTAAAGAGAGGCAACATGGTACGGCTTTTAAAAAAGATTCTTTGTGAACTTTGTTAAATGCAATAAAAAGGAGACTCTAAAACATAGCTGAACTTAGGAATCATTCAAACTTAGAGCAATAGGCATTTTAAACTTCTTTCTGGACAAAAAACTTATTCTTCAAATATAACATGTATTTTTAAAGCTTTGGAAGACTTATCCAGAAATCAAGGTAAGTTCATCATTGTGTTTTATTCTAAATAACATTAGTATAATTAGGTGAATTTTCTCTGTTACAGAAAAATTCATCATATTTTTCCCTCAAATAGGAATTGATTGAAAAATCATTTGAGATATCCCCTTGCTGACAAGTTGGTCTATCCAAAGAAATTTTCAAAATTCCTTAAGATTAGGTGAGCCACATTTCTCAAGTGCCTCAGGTAAGGAGAATCATTCTTAGGTATGAACAGATAAATCAATGTGTGCATTAACCTGCCCTGCCTTTTGTGCAAATGTGTCCATCATTCCTTTAGAAAGAAAACATTGGAAAATAAGAATAAAATTCCGTGAGTGTTGCATAACACCAATGGATACATTAATTATCTGTCTCATCATTTTCCTTACACTTTAGGAAATGTTATTTTAACCAAATTCAAAAAAAAAAGGAATTTGCTCTCGCTTTCATAGGTGCGTAATACTGCTCCAAATTCAAAAGTGATCGTGAGTTTAGAGAAGTTAAATAATTTTCCCAAGTGTACAAAGATGGTAGGTGGTAGAGCTTGAGTTCAAACCCAAGTGAGATTTCCAGAAACACCATTTCTCAGGACAGCACACTCTCTTCTCTGGAAACACTTCCAGCCCATTTGCTGATGCATTCCCTCTGTTTCACTTCTAAGTATTGAGTTCCCTGGGGCTCTGGACTGGGCCGCCTTCTCATGGAACACTCTTCACCTGGACAGCTGCATCCCACATGCATAAATACCACCTGAGTGTTGACAAGTCTCAATTTTCATCTCTAGCTCGGACATCGCTTCTGAGTTCTAATTTATAAATCCAAATGTCTTCAAGACACCTCACACTTAAAATTTCATATGCTTCATTTCTCCACAAACTAAAATGTACTATCTCCAATTTTTCTATCTCAATAAATGGCACCACCACCCACATCATGCTCATGTTATGAACCAAGAAGCTCTCATTGATTAGTCTGTGTTTTCACACTCAACCCACCACCGCCACGTTCCTCAGTGTCCCTTGAGTCCATCCACTTTGCCCCGTCTCCTGATGGAATTAAAAACGACTGCTGAATCCAAGGAGAAGAGCTGAATCATCTCACTATAAAAAAGATGTAATGGGTTCTACTTCCTGTTTTCTGGGAATCCATGGTCATGCATTAGCTAACCTCTATCAAGAATTTGCCTTCCTTGCTTTGAAGAATTTCTGTCTTCAGTTTTATGAAGGGAAAAATAATTTACATTCATTTTCTTCATGCTAATGCTTTTTCTTCTCACCTTTCCTATGTGGCATTTTCGGTGCTTTCTAGATGCTCTTTCAAGTTCTTGCTGGGGCCTTTTTGCTCAGTTATTCCTCTAAGGGCTTCTCTTTGTCTAGTTGGTCCTCAAATTAAGGTTTGCTAGGGACTTCACTTTTCATTTCTGTTGTTTAGGTGTGAACATATTTTGTATAACCAAGCACGTGAAAATATCTTATTTCAGGGTTTTCTTTATTTTAAAAATATCTTAAAATGGTATTCTTCCATTCTAGAAAAGAGAGCGAGAAAAAAAAAAGAGCTGTATTAGCAGCTATAAGTCCCAAGATTTTGCCACAGGAGGAATACAATGTAATCAACTCTTTGAAAATATCACACACACTTTTCTCTTTCCCATCAACTTCTAGCCCCTCAGTGGGCATTTCATGCTTGGAGACAGCAGGGGCATGACAAATGAATTTTACACACCCCTGATAATAGCCGTTTTCTCTCTGAAAGGCATAGCCCATAGAGAAGAGGACAACCAAAGTACTAGTTGCTGATCCAAGACTTGACCAAAAGAGCTAGTGGTTGTTGTTTTGCTTTAGCTGGGTTGGCTAATTTCATGAGCAGTCTGATAATACCTATGACACTTTATGAAAAGAAATTTTCTAAATTATTAAAATTCATTTGTAAGGATGGTTTGGTTTTATAGTTTCCAAAAATAAATATCAAAAGGGACAGCTTCTGAGAATGGAAGTCAAGGCTTAGTGTGGATTTATATCTAAGTCTTCAGGCATATGCTTGCAGCCCTGGGAACTGGTGGGAATCTCAAAGTAAAAAATGGATTTTTGTAGGTATTTTATAGGCAACAGTATCTCTAATGAAGTTCTCATTAAGCCTACCTCTTATCATTGGATGGTTAAATACTGTCCTACATTATTGTAGCATAAAGTTTTCATTCAATACAAGGCAGGAGGAAATTTGTGAGGTTTTTTTCTATTAAAAGAAAAGTTAAGAGAGTTGAGAATCAAAATCCTATAACCAGATTAAGGAAGGCAGAGAAGGCTCATGGGTTTTAGACTTAGGGTCCTGCTTTGCTACTTACTAGTTGTGTGAACTTGAGCATTTTAAGCTCATCTTTTAAATGAGGCTCCATTTGTCATCCAACAAATAGTCATTGAACATCTATCATGTGCCAGAAGCTATGTTAGACTAGCATGAGAATGGTGATGGGAATATGGTGGTAAACACAACAGACAGGCAGACAAATATGTTTCCTGTTTTCAAAAACTAAGATTGCTTCCAGTTCACATCCCATGATTCTACCCAGTGATGGGTTCAGGCAGATAGACAATGCTGTGGTCCGAGTGTTTGCATCCCCCCAAATTCATACGTTGAAATCCTAGCCCTCAAAGTGATGGCATTAGGAGGTGGGGCCTTTGGGAGGTGATTAGGTCATGAGGGTTGAGTCCTCATGAATGGGATTGGTGCCTTTATAAAAAAGGCCCCAGAGAGCTTGCTTGCTCCTTCTGCTATGTGAGGACACAGTATGAAGACGTCATCTATGAGGAAGTGGGCCCTCATCAGACACCAAATCTGCTGGATCTTGGATTTCCCAGTTCTTAACTATTGGGATTTTGTTATAGCAGCCTGAATGGACTAGGATAGCTAGATAGAGCTAAGATTAATATTTCTTTCTCTCTCTCTCTCTCTCTCTCCCTCTCTCTCTGTCTCCATCTATCGATCTCTATGCTTTCACAGAGTTACTTATTAAAAACTGGTTTCTAAGCATACTCTGTATATTAAGGATATTATATTGGCTAATTGTCATGGTCATGTTTTTATACTTTCAAGAGCCTACTCCTTGCTTATTAATTTTGTTATGATTTTCTGAGGGGTTTTATTTTTCATGTAGTCAAATTTCACACTTCTTTGTGACTTTTTCCATTATTTTTATGCATAGAAAGTTTTTCCTTTAGAATAGCATTATAGCTCTCTCCTCTGCAGGTTCACCTGCCCCCATTCCTAAGACTCGTAATTTATGATCCTTTTGTCTGTTGCTGTGCTCAGCAAGGTCCCCAGCTACACCTGAGTGTTCAGCAGCTGAAGCCTCCATGACACGGGCTTGTACACCGAAAAGCATGGAAAAGACACAGTGCCAGATCCAAATTAATAACCAAGTATTTTATGCTCTTTATTTTTCCTATAATTGAATATTCAGGGTTCTCTTGTGGATCCCTCGATTTTTCAGCTAAGAGTCAATTGAGTTAAAAGTTGGCAAAAAAAAATTAAAACAGTAAGTATAAAGAGGGAACATCTGGTAGGTGAGTGGAGCCTGGTGGCTGTCAGGTGCCTGCAACACAGAGAGAAAAGCCCTTGGAGACACTGAGAGGTCAAGAGAAGGTCTCTCCCATGGTGCCAGTGGACATCCCAGGGCTGAGAAGCGCATGTTGCCCTCAAGATTTGAGGGGCTGTCTTGCAGGTATTTTCCTGATGCCTGCAAAAGGGCCTGCAGTCTCCTTTGCCACATTTCACTTCATCTAACTAACATGAGCTCTGTCACTCCAGCTTGGGAAGAGCAAGTCTGTCCTTGGGCAGAATTTCAGTTTGCTCCTAAAGACAGGGCACCGAGGTAAGTAAGCAGGAAGCAAGTTGCCTGGGCCCGTGCGTTCCTACCCTACCAAGGAGAATCCGCCTAAAGCCTCCCTCCCATGTAAGAATTCATGAAACAACATATATTTATTGAGCACCTACTTATTACCAGGCATTACATTGTTTCAGGGATGGGAAATCTTGCACATGTCATTGAGTTTGCCTAAAATAGATACTCCTTCTTCAAAAGAAACACTAACTGCTCCATAGTTTATAGACTGGGGACACCCTAATTCCTTCAGCACTTTGTTCACCTTGTCAGATATAATGACACTCACTGTCTCATAATTACATTTATTCATGTGCAGCCATTGACCTCTGTTTATACATTAATAATAATTATTGCTATGTTGTTATTGTTACTACAATTTACTCCAAAATTAGCAAAGTGACATAGACATCATTAGTGACAACACACCATCTGCAATGTCACCAGAATTGTTTCTACTTCTGTGTCTGTTCTGTGCCTGTCTCTTTGTTGTACCTTCTCTCTCTCTCCCTGCCACTTGTCTCATCACTTTCCTCTATTTCTGTCCCCCTTCTATCTCTCTTCTCCTTCTTTATCTTCATCTTCTCCTCCTCCTCCTCTCTCTCTCCCCCCCGTCTCACACACATACATGCACACACACATGCGCACACACATGGAGCACAGAGCACACCTGGATTCCAAACCCCATGGTGCCCTTTGCCACACTACCCACAGAGCACATGCAACTCTGGCCCTTCCTTTCTGCAGATTTAGCTGCTATAGATTGTTCATGGTCGACTGTCACGTACAATTTTTTTCCTTTTGTGGAGTAATTGAAATGGAGTCATGACTCAATCCTTACTGAAACACCAGATTGTGAGGCTGACAGGTTTGGAAAATACTGCAACTCCTACCCTGGCCAAAGCTGTCTTTCTAGTCTCTTGTTCTATTATTCCTCCCATCAGTTGCTGTCTGGGCCTGGAGACTCTCTTCCCTGCTTAATGTAGTTGCATGACTAGGAGTAATGAGGAGCCGAAGTGAATTGCAGATTGGGGATGAAAAAGTGGTGCCCTATCTTCAGAGTAAATTAGTTTAAAATAAGGAGATTCTTACATCAGAGTCTTTGCATGTGAAACATTGGAGGGGGGGGTCAAACCGAGTTCTAGGAAATCAAGTGACTTTCGACTCCCTGAATTATAACTGATCAGTGCATGCGTGATCCATGTTAAGTGGTTCTAGGTAAGTGCAAACCTAGTTATAAAGGTCGTACATTTTTATTTTCCCCTTGATTAAATCCCATTGCTGTGTGAGCCTCATTGTTCCCCTGGACTGTCACTCCATTGCTCATTTTTCATACAGAAGAAAGTGAGATCTTCAGAGGGCAAGGATTTAGTGTAATTTTATGATCGAGTCAGTTCTGGGATTTGATTCGAGAGCTGATCTGGAGAACTGACAATTCCAGAACAAAAGTAGCACCTGCTCAGTCTCTAATGATGGCGTCATCCCAGCCAGGTGCCATTGCTATGGCGATCTCTCAGTGGGCATCACCCCTTGATGGCCTACTGCCAATGGGTCCTCAGCTCAGGTATCTTTTATTCTTTCAATGCAGGGTTTATGCTCATTTACTGGTGTAGGTAATATCAACTACTTACTGGGGACTTATATTCCTGTGTTCTTCCCTGTCACACACACCCCCATTCCCTCCCTCCTTCCCAATCCATCTCTCCTCCCTGAGTAATGGGGTGATTCTGGCCATAGCACCGAGATATCGTCTCTGGCCTGCTTCTATGATGACATTGCCTTGATTTTGTCTTGCTACCTTCTCAGCTACTTCTCTAGTTCTTACTGAATTGATGTTGAGCCCTCTGTACATTTTGAATAGGCTGAAATCTTCCCAGCATGAAAAGTGCTGTGCCTTCTGCAGGCCCTGTGCTGCTCTGTGTCAGTCCTGATTCCTGATCCCTCCCTGCATGGCACTGCTCTTGGACTGGAGACTGCACTTTCACTTTGGTACTATAAGGAAAGGTCCTGGATCTTATGGCCTCCGAGGGACTCAGCCCTGGGCCACAGTACCAAAGCCTTCATTCATCACATTCCCGATTCTTTCTGGGTGCATCCTGATAGTTTTTAGTTTTTTTCTGGCCCCTGGTCTCGCTAAGCAGACCCTGGCTCCACACCCTGCATGGCCAGAGTCCATTCTGGGCAGCTCAGCCTCTGGACTCTGGTGGCCACATAGCAGCTCTCAGATCTCTGTGGTCCTGCAGCCCCATTGACTCCTCTCAGCGAGCTGGAAAGTCGTTTGTCCTGTCATGTGGTATTGAGCAGAACGAAATAGCTTCTTGGTAATCAGGCAGCGTGGAGACTAGCTGTCCAGTAAAGCATAGACTTCCATTCCACAGGCTTTTCCTGTTCCCAGTTTCAAACGTTCCTTCAGTGCCAGACAGGCGATCTCCTCTGCGGAACCCAGGCTGCTAGCTGGATCTGCAGCAGAAAACGTCAGTTCTCTCTTGACTGCTGTCTGGGCAACACTCACGCATAGATGCTTATTTTGATAAGTTTTAATTCAGTCTAATTTGGAAAACCATTATAATGGGAACAAACAACATTCTCTCACAAGGTAAAACTTTGTGCCAGATTGTAGGGCGAGAAGATACGATCCTTAACTTTTAGGGACATAAATGTTCTTATGAACTTATATAGTAAAACACACACACACACACAGAGTACATATCACTGTCAAGATTGAACACACACTCCACAACTCACATTCACTCCTACAACCAATGTGTCTGCAACAGTGAAATATTAAGATTATTCTCAAAATAACCATTTTAAAACCAGCGAAGTTTCTTTATCGATAACTGAACTTTAAGTTTTACATACCACCTTGTCATGATTTCCCCAAATCCCCTGCAAGACCAGTATGTCTTGAATCTTTCTAAGGTATGTGTGATTCCTAGTGATTTACTCTAGATATGCCTTGACCACCTTCTCTGGCTGTGCAACTTCAGCCCACACCTGTTTCACCTAAGAAACCTCAGTTATGACTCCAGACCCACTGAGCAACTAAAGGAGATTTAAGTTCCTACCAAAACTTGTGGTTCTGCTTCTCTTGTTCCATAATCGTGAGCACTTGGCACGTTACTCTTCTGTGGTACTTGGATATAGGATGGTAGCTCTTTGTACACACAACTGTCTCCACATTACACTGTGAGTTCCTTAAGGGAAGGCCTCCTTTCAGGCGTCTCTGTGGTCCAGCACTGTAGCATGGTGCCTGGAAGGTGGTGTCCTTCCTTAGTCCACTTCCATTGAATGACTGCTGGATGAATGAGTGATCTCCAACTGATTTGTCCCTTCGGTCATGCGTTTGCAACTTAAACAATAGTGTGGATCAAAACTCAACGTTATTCAATGGAGGTTTAAGCCAAATTAGGACAAAAAAAAAAAAAACAACTCAATGTTATGCACAGTGCTGTAATATAAACGCAGCTAAGGATTTTCATGGTAAACTCCCACCAGGAGGATTTGTTACATTTCCCAAAGTATAATTTTGCTTTTCCCAATACTGTTGCTTGATTATGCTGACATATTTCAGAATATCTTTAGATTTGGTTCATTAATTAGTCTCTGTTCTAAGTTTCCCGTAAAGTTGTGTGTGAGTGCTTAGCAAACCAGTGCCTGAAGTTTTCTTTCCTTCAGCAGCTTGTTAAGTGATTTTTCTTTGAATAGGGAAATCTAAGGCCTCATCTGTCAGTGTGGCAGTTCTGGGGAGGTGATTGTTTTGCGAGGCAAGGATTAAGAACATTTAGTCATTGGTACATAAACTATGTTCTCGTCTGTCATTTCAGTGTAGGAGTCAATGAAGACATTTTAGTCTTCTTAATAAGTTACAGATAATCTCTCTCTGAGTGCATGTTTTTCTGCCTTTAGCTTGGAGCCAAATGTTGCTCACACTGAAAAGAATGATGTCTGCTTGTTTGTTTTGGTATTAACTGTATTTTGATCTACAGCACAATTTGGTAATTTGAATTGTCACCCCTGCACTTTGTACCACATGTGCATATTCTTTCTTCCCAGTCACTGCTGTGATTATCTTGTCTGTTTCTCTGTGTGATATGTACTGTGTGGGCCTCTGTACTGAACTCCATTTCTTGGGCAATTGTGAAAATTCAGGTTTGGCTGCAGTTTTAACTTTGCACTGTCTATGAATATGAGGTCTCCTAAATAAACTTTCAGCGTAGAATAGTTTAAAGACATAGTGAATCTACTTAAAGGAAGAACTTTTTAAGACAGTCATTGTCTGAAAGCAAATGAATCCTGCCAACCAGGTATAGTTTTCTTTGGTTGTGGCCAACACTTCTATCTGCAAACATTCTTCTAAAGTTGTCTCCATTACTTTATATATGTGAAAATAATAAAAATGTTTTTTGAATGTTTTAATAATTTATACTTTAACTCCTATTGTTTTTTCTCCTCCTATTAATATGAATCTAAATGAAACCTTCTGCAGTCCTCAGAATTGAATGGAAAAGTCAGGATATAAGAGTGTATGGAGAACTGTCCCCACATTATACTACAAGCTCTTAACATATTAATGACTTTCTCTTCTTTCAGCAGAGTCCAATGCAAAGGACCTTTACAAGATGTACAACAGAGGTTCCTAAAGTATACTGGGGAATAGGGCAGGGGCTGGCAAACTTTTTCTGCAAAAGGCCATGTAGTCATGTAGTCATATTTAGACTTCAAGAGTCATACATAGTTTCTGACACATATTCTTCTTTGCTTTGCTTTCCAACCTCCCCCTCACCCACAATGACACTATAAAAATGTAAAATTCATTCTTAGTTCATGACATTGCACAGAAACAGACCCTGGGCTGCATTTGACCCAGTGATAGCAGCTTAAGTACCCTTGGCACAAAGGATTGCTTGTTCCTTAAGAGTACATGTGATTGTGTGTTGTGAGTGTATGTGAGTGCGTTTGCAGGGGCCAGGGCAGAGGATTTAGATGGTGAGCATTGAAAGCCTAGAAAACATTTTTTTTAGTTTGAAAAACATTCTAATTTTTTGGTGTTCAGTTTAGATCCCTTTAGGGATCTAAAAATATCCACTTTCAATCCTTTTTACAACAAAGCAGGGTATAAATGCACACATGCGTAAGTTGAAATGACATAATAATAACCTTTGTAATAGATGTAACTGTCTAGAAATATATATAGATGAAAACAGGTCCCTCTAATACCATAACCCAGCAAAAACAGCTATAATGTTATTTTATGCCAATTTGCTTCCAAACGTTTTTCCATATATGTGTTCCTATTATGTGCACACGTCTATATACATATGTGTCTACAAATATATACATATGTAGAGGGCCATACATACATATAAAACTCAAATAATTTCATATGCATATTCATTTAATCTATTTTAAGCATTTTCTGATGTAATCATTGATTCTTTGAAAACATAATTTTATCTTACTGAAATATCATTATGTATCGATTTGTTTTCTGTTAATATTAGGTTATTTTCACTATGTGACACTGCAAAGACCATCTTCAAAATTGCAGTATTTCTCGGTACCTTTTAGAAAATATTAATAGCAATTTTGTCCTCTTGAATGAGGACCAGAGATCTCACAGATACATAGTTTGAGAAAAGCATGAAACAACCACATTAGAGTTTCTTGGAAATTGATGTTAATAAGGAAAGGGAGTCAAAAAGCTCGGCTGCTTCATAGTAGGAAGACGTAAACAGCCTTCAAAAATTTACTATGTTTGTCTTACTCGACCAAATCTGCCAAGCTCTTCATGGTACTTTCTCACCCAGTTTATCTTTCCTATCTCCAAATTCTTTCTTCCACTTGACTTAACCTCCCACTTCTTTTCTATGAGCCCTGTAGGCCTCTGCTACACATGTGGTGAGCTAAGAGAACCCATAACTCAAAGGCTAAGTGCACTTTTTAAAGGAGTATTATCTGTTAGCAATTCAACCCAGAGCAGACCACCAATCTCAGGTTACAGTGAAATAATGCTGATTGGAAATACAAAATTCAACTTAGTGAAAAAGGCATAGTGTTTGCTTTTCTATTGTCCATGCCGGGTGAGTTCCTTTTGAGCTCCACAGATACGGAAACTTCTGTTGACTGAAGTAGCCAGGTACTAAATGTTGGCAGTAAAAGTTTTGATGAAAAAATGCAAAATTTTTAACTCATACCTGGTGTTTGTCATGGAAGATCAAAAGATTAAAAAAATTAAAGTTTATTATATGTCATAACGAGTGCTGTGATACATTACCTTGATGCCTGCAGCCACAGGAGTGAAAGTATCTGAATTTGAAATATGTATAGTATTCTCTTTATCTAACAAAGTTACACATTATAAGCAAGAAGAATGCAAGGAAGAGTTCCCTTCATGCAGCGACAAGAGGCTGACTGATAATATCCAGGGATCTAAAAACATACAGAACCTTCCTTAGGTGATCAGGTGGATTCCTTTACAGAGCACCTGCAGAGCTAATGTCATTCCCTGTCCACAAAAGCCACTTTGCACAAAGGCAATCTCTAGGTCCTTGGAGAACCTAGAGGGACAGGTAATCCCTAAAGCCAGAAGAGAATTCCGAATAGGCTCGCCATAATCTTCTTCCGCTCATTGTCTTCATTCCCATTTGCTTTACTAAGCAATTAGGAAACATTGTTTTCTACCATGACAGGTAAGGAAACTGAGGCTGAAAGAGGGTGTGTGACTTATCCAGGGTCCTACTCCTGACAAGTGGGGCAACTGGACTGTAGATCCCAGATTACTTCTAAAAAACCTTGCTATGTGGCAGAATGTGAAGAAGCTGGAACATTTCCCAGTCTGAAGACTATCCCTGACGTACATGTCATGATATTGTACCATTCTACCGCACGAGATGTTCTTTTGATTTAATCCCTTCTAATGACATGGAAGACATCGAGAGTTTGTGGAATGCTGACGGTGCTACTTTTTATGTGCTATCTCTAACTTTTATGAAGACTCTGCAAGGTAGAGATTCTTTTTTCCCAATCTGTAGTTAACAACGTGGTTCGGAGCAGTTAAAAATGACTTGCCTGAGGTCCCACAGCTAGCAAAAGTACACCTGGTACTCGAACCCAGGGCTCTGAGAGCAGCTTTCACTTATGTTCCTAGGAATGACTGTTTAAAATATAAACTCCCCTCAAGGAGCAACACATTCACATTTTCCACAAAAATTGTTTAGCCAGCTGAAAATGCGAGGATAATTGGCTGTGAAAGTTCGATGGCAGATGGAAAGAGAATTTCAGAAGTAGAAGCAACAGATCTAAATTAACTGTCAAAATGATACAGCTTTGGGGCGTGTGTGTACATTTTGGAGAGGGCGTTGGTGGCATTGCTGAGGGGCATAAGAATAGTGTGGGCCCCGGGCAAGTTATGCAACCTGTTCTGCATCATACTTTCCTCATCTATAGATTAATCCCTATATTCCAGGATTGTTGTGAAGAAGGGAACTGAAAAAGAAGGCTGTAGTGTGCCAAACATAAACTGCAGCTACCTCAAAATTTTGCCCATGGCCAGCTCTCTAGCTGAACAGAATCTATTTTTCTCTCTATACTGTATCTTTGCCGTGAAAATAAAGCAAAACAGGCCAGGAATGGTGGCTCACGCCTATAATCCCGGCACTTTGGGAGCAAAGGCAGGAGGATCACATGAGTCCAGATGTTTGAGACCAGCCTGGGTAATCTAGTGATACCTCATTTCTATTAAATAAAAGGGGGTTGGGGGCTGCAGTGAGCTATGATCACTATGATCATGCCACTGTACTCCAGCCTGGGCAACAAAGTCAGACTCTGAAAAAGAAAAAGAAAGAAAGAAAGAAAGAAGGAAGGAAGGAAGGAAGGAAGGAAGGAAGGAAGGAAGGAAGGAAGGAAGGAAGGAAGGAAGGAAGGAAAGAAAGAAAGAAAGAAAGAAAGAAAGAAAGAAAGAAAGAAAGAAAGAAAGAAAGAAAGAAAGAAA
>CAUYRT010014361.1:0-21098 GCA_963574885.1 Lepilemur ruficaudatus
CATTTACAGTACAATGTTTACAGTCACAATTTGTAGTGAGCTGATTTCCCAAAATATATTACCACTCAAGTTGACTTATCTTGTTACATTCAAAAACCTACTCTGTCAAAGTAGTCCAGAGAGTACATACATAGTACTCCAACTATATCTATGTACAACCAACACTCCATTTTAAGTGTACAATTAAATGATTTTCAGTGAATTTACCCAGGTGTATAGTTAATCACATGAATCAGTTGTTGAGGAATTCCTTTCCCCTATTGAGACCCCTAATTCCGCTCCCCAACTACTTTTCAAGCATATCCCACCCCTCCACAGTGCCCCTCCATGTCGCTCTGATGTGGGTTTACCCCCCACCCCCCAATTCCCTAGTGTTCGCTCCCACCCTTTGAGCACCATAGTGTTAATCAGTCAATACCAATTTGATGGCGAGTACAAGTGGAACCCATTCTTCAGGTCTTGTGTCACCTCACAATTCCTTTTATTTTTATTGTTGCTGTATTTGCCTTTGGGGTCTTAGTCATAAATTCTTTGCCTAGGCCGATGTCTAAAGGAGTTTTGCCTTCATTTTCTTCTGTAATTTTTATGGTTTTATTCCTTACATTTAGGTCTTTAATCCACCTTGCATTAATTTTTGTATATGGTGAGAGACAGGGATCCTGTTGCATTTTTACGCATGTGGCTATCCAGTTTTCCCAGCATCATTTATTGAATAGAGCTTCCTTTCCCCAGTGTATGTTGTTGTTTGCTTTGTCAAAGATCAGTTGGTTGTAGGTAGATGGTTTTATTTCTGGGTTCTCCATTCTGTTTCATTAGTCTATGTCTCTACTTTTATATCAGTAAAATGCTGCTTTGGTTACTATAGCTTTGTAGTATAATTTCAAGTCAGGTAATGTGATGCCTCCAGATTTGTTCTTTTTGCTTAGGATTGCTTTGGCTATTTGGGCTCTTTTTTGGTTCCAAATAAAGCTTAGGATTATTTTTTCTAGATCTGTGAAGTATGATGCTGGGATTTTGATGGGGATTATGTTGAATCTGTAAATCATTTTGGGCAGTATAGACATTTTAATGATGTTGAGTCATCATTTTAATGATGTTGAGTCATGAGCAGGGAATGGTTTTTCATTTGTTTGTGTCATCTGCAATTTCTTTCATCAGTGTTCTGTAGCTCTTCTTATAGAGTTCTTTAACCTTCTTTGTTAGGTATATTCATAGATATTTTATTTCCTTTGCAGCTATTGTGAATGGTATTGAGTCCTTAGTTTGACTCTCTGGTTGATGGTTTTTGGTATATAGAAATGCTACTGATTTGTATACATTGATTTTTGTAACCTGAGACTTTGCTGAATTTATTTATCAATTCCAGGAGTCTTTTGGTGGAGTCTTTAGGGTTTTCTTGATTCAAGATCATATCCTCTACAAACAGGGGTAGTTTGACCTCCTCTTTCCTGATTTGGATACCCTTTATTTCCTTTTTTTGGCTGATGGCTCTGGCTAGGACTTCCAATACCATGTTGAATAGAAATGGTGACAGTGGGCACACTTGTCTTGTTCCAGTTCTTAGAGGGAATGCTTTCAACTTTTCTCCATTCAGTGTGATGTTGGCTGTGGATTTGTCACATATACCTCTTATTATTTTGAGATATGTTCCTTCTGTCTAGTTTGTTGAGGGTTTTTATCATGGAAGGATGCTGGATTTTATTGAATGTCTTTTCTGCATCTATTTAGATGATCATATGGTCTTTGTTTTTATTTCTGTTTATGTGATGAATCATGTTTATTGATTTGCATATATTAAACCATCCTTGCATCCCTGGGATGAAACCCATTTGATCATGGTGGATTATCTTTTTGATGTGCTGTTGGATTCAGTTTGCTAATATTTTGTTGAAGATTCCTGCATCTATGTCCATAAGGGATATTGGTTTGTAGTTTTCTTTTTTTGTTGGATCCTTTTCTGGCTTTGGTAGCAGGGTAATACTGGCTTCACAGAATGAGTTAGGGAGGATTCCCTCCTCAATGTTATGGAATAATTTCTGTAGTCTAGCTATTAGTTCAGTTCTTCTTTGTAGGTCTAGTAGAATTCAACTGTGAGTCCATCTGGTCTGGGGCTTTCTTTTGTTGGGAGATTTTTTGTTACTGCTTCAATCTCACTGCTCATTATTGGTCTGTTCAGGGTTTCTGTTTCTTCCTGATTCAGGGTTGAGAGGTTGTGTGTTTCCAAGAATTTATCCATTTCCTCTAGGTCTTTGTGTAGAAGTTTTTGTAGAATTCACAGATAACATTTTATATTTCTGTGGTATCAGTTGTAATATTTCCTTTTTCATTTGTGATTGAGGCTATGTGAATCCTTTCTCTTCTATTTCTGGTTAATCTGGTTAATCTTCCATTTCTGGTCTACTGACTTTATTTCTTTTCAAAGAACCAATTTTTGTTTCATTTACCCTTTGTGTTGTATTTTTGGTTTCCATTTCATTTTACTCTGAACTTTATTTCTTTTCTTCTGTGGGTCTTGGATTTGGTTCTCCTTTTTCTAGTTCCTTGAGATATGACATCAGGTTGTTAATTTGTAATCTTTCTGTCTTTTTGATGTAGGCATTTAAGGCTATGAACTTTCCCCTTAGGGCTGTTTTTTCTGTATCCCAGAGATTTTTCAAAAGCTTATGTACCCCCTTGTCATTCAGTTTAAGGAATCTTTTGATTTCCTTCTTAATTACATCGAACCAATGTAATTCAGCATCAGGTTGTTTAATTTCCATGACTTTGTTTAGATTTGAGTGTTTGTCTTAGAATTGATTTCTAATTGATTCACAGCCTTGGTGTAGTGAATGTGCCAAAAGAGGGGAAGCAGCTGCTCCTGAAAGCCCTGGATCAATTGTCCCTTGGGGCACCTGTGCCAGCAGCAGTGGATGGGGGAGGGAAGGAGGAGAAAAAGAGTCTGAATACAGGAGAGCTGGCACTCTGGTTCCCTTTGTCCCTCTCCCTGGAATGCAGCCCACCTGGAATATCCAAGCCCTGGGATCACACAGTTACCCTGGAACCCACCAGCCCCTGTGGCCACTGCAGTCTGGGCAGGAGATGGAAAATATTTTTGTGGGGACCAGTGACATGAAAACTGAAGGGCTGAAGCTCCCTGGGGGAGGGACAAAGGCTCACAATGGGTGGAGAAACAATATGGTGCCTGCTGCCTTGGGTCTCTGGTGACAGGGAGTGGCCCGGAGGGGGCTGGCAGCCGGATGCTTTGTTTTCAAGAAGCTCCCAGTTCACTGGCAGCAGCAGCTTTCGGGCTCATGAGGGAAGAAAAGCTCTCCAGCAGCTTGGGAGCCTACTGACTACCAGAGGTGCGAGGGAAGGAGAAAAAACCCCACCTACCTTTTCCACAGGACTCTTAAGTTTCTCAGGGGTTGATCTCTGCCAAAATCTTACTCCTCCTTGTTCTGCTCCATAGCTTCTTCCAGTGGAATCTCTGGTAGGTTCTGGTACTTTTCCCTCTGAATTACACCTGAGCTGTTTTTTTATTTTTTAATCTAAAACTTTTCCTACTTTCTGAGATGATCCGATGTCTGTTAATTAATTAATTTATTTTTTGAGACAGAGTCTTGCTCTGTTGCCTGGGCTAGAGTGTTGTGGCGTCAGTCTAGCTCACAGCAACTCAAACTGCTAGGCTCAAGTGATTCTCCTGCCTCAGCTTCCTGAGTAGCTGGGACTACAGGCATGTGCCATCATGCCTGGCTAATTTTTCTATTTTTAGTAGAGATAGGGTCTTACTCTTGCTCAGGCTGGTCTCGAACTTCTGACCTCAAGCAATTCTCCCGCCTTGGCCTCCCAGAGTGCTAGGATTACAGGACTGATGTCTCTTGTCTGACATCTTGCCCAATCCTCCCTCCAAGCTTGATTTAAGTGGAAGAAGAAAAAAAACCCATGCAATGATGAATGGTGTGTGCATAGGATGCTCTTTTGTGTGTACAAACGGGGAACAAAACGTATATCAGTGTGTGTATGTATGACGTATCTCTTGGGTGGCATGCAAGAAGTCCATGCGGATGCCTTGGGGCTGGGACAGGAGTGAGAGTTTACTTACGCCCTTCTGTTCAACAAAACAAAAAACCCTTACATCTGATGGTGTTGATCACCAGCAAGGCCTCTCTCGTCCTCACGGTAGAGCCCACCATCTTTGCCATGTATAAGAGGCCCTTTATGAGGGGCCCTGCTCCACCCCAGACCCCACTCCTACCCACCCCCTCTCTGCATTCAAAATTCCAATCGGAGATTTTATTTCAGTTCCTTAATCTCACGTGCTCTCTCTTACCCCCAAATCTGGAACGCCCCTGAGGCTGTCTCCAAGAATTCTTACTTCTGGTCCTCCTGGTGGTGTTGCTGTCTTCTGAAGGCCCTAGGCAGCCTGGCTGGTGTCTGACTTTACCCAGGAGTGACCCATGAGTGAAGAGGCTCCCATGGGAACACAAGGACCTGGGCAGAACTTGGCCTACGCTTCCTCTGGGCTGTGTGTGTGTGTGTGTGGGGGGCATCTGCATCCTGCTTGGGGAGGAGTGTAGCAGTCTTTATTCTCCCTTCTGCCCTCTAGTAGACACCCCGACCCTGGGCCCCTCTCCACCCAGGCTGAGAGACTGAAAGGACCCCAAGGGCTGCTGAGGCATATCTTGTTTTCTGAAGTGGGCACAGGGAAGTTGCTCTAAGTCTGTATTGTACCTACTGTTTCCAAAAGGAACTTGGTGCTTATGTCCTGCAAGCTCTCTGTCTCCAGACATCCAGCTGGTCAGCATCTGATCCTCAGAAAGTCCTGTGTACAAGGAAGACAGCAAACCCAGGGCCTATCCTCTTAAATCTTTGTGTTTTGAGGGTCAGGTTGGATATAAACACTTTAGAAGCACACCTGGATAAACTCAGTGAACTGCAGGTGAATGAGGTCTTAGAAGGAATAAGATAAAGCATGCAGAGTATGTGCTGTCTGCCCTGGGATTGGACTGGTCCATTTGGCAATGGCTGGAGGGAAATGATTTGCTATATATGCATTTTATTTCTCTTGTCAAGTTTGCTGATTTGTACATATTCCATTTTGGATGAGTAACAGAGTCATAGACTAATGTTAAAAGGGACGCAGGTACAGGAAATCAATGTTTAGCCTCTTCCCAGTGAACAGATCTGGGATAAATATATCAGAAAGCAAAGTGTGGAGCTCCAACTGGACAGGTTTGATTTGGGGGGCTGTAGGTTCATCTGACCTCACTTAACTGAGCCTGTTAAGAATTTTATGGCATGGAAAACTGGAAATATCTCTCAAGGACACTGGAACAATCAGAGGGACACCCAGTCCCGGCTGTGGTTCCCACAGGAGGATTTAGCTGGAGCCTGTCGGCTACCTCAAATTCCAGCGGCTCTGGTAGGATCATTTCATTCACCAGAGCTCCAATTTTATTTCTCCTGGACTGGATTTAAAAAACAAAACCTCAAAAACTGTGCAACACGCTATTTAAAAACATGCACTCTGAGTCAAACATAAACACAAAGCAGTATTTTATAAAGTACGAGCTTTATAATGTTGCCAGAATGTTTCTCCACTGGCTTTAAAAACTGAAGTAGAAACCACTTAAGAGTGAAAAATATTCCATGGAGGAAATTCTCAGACATTGAATTCCTGGGTTTATATCACAGAGAAGTCGGTGTCTGTGGACAAGAGCCTCAGGGCTGAGGCTGGTTGGAGGGAGCCGCCGGGCCAGGTTGAAGCCTGGGGAGGACACCCTGCGCCAGGAAATGTCATTTGCTCCAAGGGAGCTGCTCACCACCGTGCACTGGGAGTGAGATGCCATGCTGAAGTTTTGCCAAGGTTTTCCAATACCCCAGTCACCTACATTTCCCACTTCACACACTGTCCCAAATGCGTAGACAGACAGACATTCTTTATCCATAGGGGCCAGGAACTGAGAGTGGGGAGTGTGAAGACCACAGTCTAAAGGCTGATTTGGAGACAGTGCCCCAGTGATTGACCCATTTCCGAAGATTTCCAGTTCAGGCTCTAACCTCCCTTCACCACTCATGTTACCTACTGGGCCCTCCTCTTCCTTCCTCTTTCCCAACTATTTTGTTTTCAGTTCTTAGAAATGACAAGTGAACAAACCACTCACTGTTCTTGGGCCAACTTAGGCATCCCTCACACCTGGTGGGCACTTCCCTATTATATTAAGGGATTTCCATCATCTCGTCCTGAGAGCAGTCTCCCACACTGAGTTTTGTAGGCTGAGCCCGAGCTCAGAGAACAAGAACAGGGATACTTTATAGCAATTGGACAGAATAATTTTGTCTGTTGAATCTAATGCAGTATTGGGGAGGTGTAAGTTTTTTTTTCATATTTATATTATACAAAAGAATTGGACTATGCAAACTGGAAAAAAACTGGCCAGTACCATACCTGGAATTCAGATGGTTTGAGAAGCACTGAATGACTGGGGGGGTCCCAGAGCTGCTGCTGCTAAGGGTGCAGAGGCGGAAGTGCCCAGGGAAGGGGTGGTTTGCAAGTGCTGAGGTGGCGTGTGGATGGAAAATGGAAAATGTGGGAGTGCTTGTGGCAGCCTGTGCAAGGATATCTGTGAGGTGGGGACTGGGGTGCGACGTGCTAGCCTTGCCCACCAGGAAAGGGGGAGTGGCAAACTGGGGGCTGCCACAGCTGTGCCTCTGGGTGGGCCAGACCCATCCTGAAGGCTCCACAGGTTCATACAGGGAGGAGTAGGTGCTGGCTATGGGTGAGATTTTCACTGATGAAAGGATAAAAAGTGCTGCCCTCCCCCCAGCCTTCCCCTAAACCTGCGGGGACAATAGGTCTTGGGCTGATCGGGAGTTAGGGCCAGTGACACATGTAGTGACTGTCCCAGGAAACAAAGCAAGGCACGTCCGTGAAGGTTTGGACTCTACCCTGGTATTGCCGTTTGGTTCCTCTCTCCATTAGCATGTGGAGTATGAACCCTCTTTTGCTTGCACGCTTCTCTCTCCTCCCTTTATAACGCTGCAGCCATACTCTGAGAAATAGCTCATTTGGGTTACAAGAATTCTACTTTATGAGGATTTCATTTTATGTCTCAGCCTATGAGAAATTTCTTTGTTTGCAGGGACCAGTTTAGATTGTGCATGTCTCTTGAGCAGCTAAACCTGGTGAAAAGGGAGTCACCGTGTGGTCACTGTCATAATGTCAAGTTGTGGCTGCCTCAGGGAGCTCCTGGATTGCTAGGTTATAGTGGCAGTAATCTCGCTCTCTCTTTTTTTTTTTTTAGCCAGGGGTGGGTGAGGATTACAGGTTTAATTATATGAACTTTGAACATCATAGGCCAAAACCCAAAACAAACCCAAGGCTCAGAGAGATTAATTTGCCTAAGATCATACTGCTAGGAAATGCTGGAGCTAGAATTCAAACCCAGGTGGTCTCTCTCTAGCCATATGCTTAACTGACACAATATTTAAATTTATATTAACATATATCATACTAGAATTAGAAGTATTAGAACGCAATTCAAGCTATGTGTAGGTAAAAGGCTCTATGGAGCCTGCTGTTTATGCCGTGATGAAGGTGTAAAATATTTCAAAGGCAGTGAGGGGGGAGAGCCAGCTGTAAACAGTATCTGCAAGGTTAGAGTTTGTATTTAGAAACATGCCCCGAAGTCAGGCGACACATTTATTGGCTATTCTGGGCTCCGATCAAACTGTATACATTTCTACATTCCTCTTCCCATCTTTTAGTTAAAAAGCAGCTCATAGCAGATGATGTAGTTTGTGTAGAACGGCCAGGTGGGAATAGTGAAAGGGATTTCGTGCTCGTTCTTCCCTGTGGGCTTATTTCTAAGACTCAGTTCTTATTTTCTAATCGATCATGTTGACAAAAAGAAAAAAAGACACACACCAGTGTTACAAAACCTTGTATTAATCATTTCCCTTCACTTTCAATATAACGTTGATATGAAATATAGCCATGATTCTTAGTTACATGGGAGGAAATGAGTAATAAATACATTGTAGCAAGTTTAAACCACAAGGGTGTTTGACTGGTAACAACATTTGAAAACTGTACACTTGCAAAGAACAGCATTTTCAAACATTAGTATATCTGTATATCAGTAAAGCTTTTACATGTAACAAACATGCTTTTTCCATATATGACAAATTTAAAAAATATGCATTGCTTGGCAACATGAACTAGGCAAAAATATTTCTTTGTTCACTAACTTTATACAGGAAAACAGGACGAGAGGCATGCATGTACAATACGGATGCCTGCACGGGGCATGCAACAAAAGAAAGCTTTTTAAAAGTCAGCTTACATTAGGCATAAATACATGAGGGTTATATATTAATAAGGGAGGAAGTCTTCTGTTTGACATTATTAACATTCCTGTTTTCTTCCTATTCCTCCCAGAGGAATACACATTCACCTTTAAGTAAAGATAAAGGAATTACAAAAAAATAAAACTCACTTTGCAAACATCTTTGATGACTTGTAAAAAAAAAAAAAATCAACATTAGCGTTATCACAGCTCCATGTGCAAATCATCCTTCTGCAGGTTTTTCCTGTAACAGGCACACCCCAGAGCCTTGGTCAGGCTGCTTCCCCGCACCCGAGCTGGAGCTGACTGCTGCAGACCTCTCCAGGAGGGGCAATGAGATGGGGGCCTGCTTTGCCTCCCCTCGCCATCCTTCTGGTTGCACGTCTGTGCATCCAGCCCAGCGCAGGCCCCCAGCCCAGGCTCCTCAGGAATACACATCTACAAACCTCGCACGGGCAGTAGCTACAAGAGGTGCAGAAAAACAAAACACCCGAAGAGGGCTCCCATTCCATAAAAGGCAGCCAAGGACACCTCAAAAGGAACCCTTGTTTCCCTCAGTGTCCCTTCTAATGAATGGGAGAGACAGGGCCCAGCTGTAGCTCAAATCCTGGGTCCCAAAATGGGACCGTCGTCCATACACAGGATTTGGAGGCTTGGCGCACACAGCCGCCCTCAGCAGGCAGACCCAGCGTGTCTATTTCGCTTGCTGGCTCTTGTTTAAAAAAGTGAAACTCAAAAGCATGTGGAAAAAAACATATCAGCAGCAATGTTTCATGTCTTGTACACAGTTCATGTGTTTCTTCCTACTGTTTCTGGTAAGAAACCACTATGAATAAAAAGCACCAATAAAACATCATACATGATAACAATATTGTAGAACACCACCGTCCCTGGGACAGTGTAGAGATGCCAAGTACACACTGCTTAAATCAGAGCACGGGGGAAAAACATGTAGTGAAATAGATTTTACTCTGAGATTTTTAAATCATTTACTATTAATATAAAACGGTTGCATTTGGGGGGCAATGGGTAAAAATACAAAAAAAGGCACTGCCGCTTTATTACTAAATATCCGACTTCACAGCCTTATGCGTGCAACTGTTTGATTCTTTTATAAATAATATTCTTTTGCTTTAGGACTTTTAAATTGAGCTGTATACCTGCAGTCAACACAGGACTCAAAACAAAGTGGGAACAAGCTCCTAAAATTTATCCGAACGCTCAACTTAAAAAAAAAAATTAAAATACTAATAGCAAAACACAACTAAGTAGATAAATCTATACACAGTCAATGAAAAATAAGCTTTTCTTTTTTTTAAAAAAGAATTATGTTGTTATTAATAACAGACTTTATCATGGTTACCAGCCATAGCAAGTTAATAAGTAACATATCCAAAATAATATCTCTAATAATCAGATAACCATTGTTTCTATATTCAGTGAAGGAATAAATAGAAATTCAGATTTGCAAGTACTTTAAGGTCTTCTTCCTTTTAAAGGATTCATGCTAATGTGATTGTGTTCACAATCTGTTTTCTGAATAACACGAGTCTTTACAGATATGTGTTTTGCAGCAGATCTGAATGCTTTCTTCTTTCTCAACAAGGTGTGTAATACCATTGTTTTTCCTCCTCTTTATACACTTTCTCAGCATTCAAAAAACACATTCACAAACCCTCTGGTCTTACCTTTGGCCTTCAACATTTGACCTATTCTTCCTGCCTCACATGTGGTCATCCATCCCAACACATTCCCCAAGTAACAATGAGCTTGTTTAGAAAAGGGATGTGGGGGATGAATGTTAATGGCACTTGGTTAAAAATAATCAACTAAGAAATGCTGTCTCTTTCTGTGCATGGATTTGCGTCTTTAGAACTCAGTTACCCAAGGAGAGGTCTATACCTTTTTTTTTTTTTTAATGCAATGCATGAAACTGTGGATCCAAGCCTCCTCCACTCATAGAAGATTCTCTATGGTCACGTTGCTCTCACCTTTTTAGGCTGCAAAGGGCTTCAGAACCCTTGTTGCAGCATCGAAGACTGGGTGGGTACACATTTTTAATCTTGAAGGTAAAAGAAAGTTGTTTAGATTTCATTAAGGCTTTTAAAATCTGTACATACTTCATTAACTTAAAAAAAAAAAAAGCCCATAAACGAGTGCAGTGATTTTCACGGTCTGATCTCTTTAATTTCGACTCTGTCTTCACTAAAAACAAAACAAAAAACAAAACAAAAAAAACCCATCAGACTCATCCATTTAATAAACAGGCCTTACACCATCTCCCTCATCTTGCCTCTGGCTGAGCATCCAAACCATCATTTACACAACCCAATTTTCCAGTGCAGAGCACAACTTCTCTTTGATTTCGCCTAATACCCTCCACTGCATCAAATTCTGAACTGTAGCCCTTCTTGCCCTTAAGAAATAGAGCTATTACTTCATGGTACCATAGTTTGTTCAGCTCTCACCATGTAATGAATGTTTTCTTTCTCTCCCCTGTGTAGATGGATAAATCGGCCAACAACATAGTAAATCTGTAACTTACACTGTGTGGATAGGGCCATTGTTTCCATTGTGAAATTAACCTTTCCTGTGCCTTCTTTCACTGCCCACCTGGTAGGGCTGTACCACATGGACCAAACACCTCCCTGCATGCTCTCTCTGGCACTTGCTGACTGACCTTTTATACACTGTTGCTGGATCTTTCTCTCCTCCTCTTCCTCAGCAGCGACCCCACTGCAAATGTTTTGAGCTCATCGTCTGGGTATTAGACCTCTCACGAGGGGAAAATGTCCATCCTGGCCTGGTCTCCACCTTGCCTTGAGCCCACCTGTGTGGATGTGGAGCAAGCCTGGAGTGACAGGATGGAGCCCCACGGGCAGGGGCTAAGGGGAGGGGTCTCTTGGTGAGAAGCAAATCCAGCACAGAAAGAGGCCGTGGGATTCTTTTAGACCCCCTGGGTGACCTGTGAGCAAACCTATAACTATCACACGGTACCATCGTCCTTGTGCCCTCACCCAATGCCACACTCGTTCTGGCCACGTCTGTGTCCCTCGTGTTCCCCCACACGCTCTTCCCACCTACTGGTGAAAGACGAACAACGCAGACCTACGTGACTGCATCCATCTTCCCAAGAAGCAGAGCTTGGCAGCCGTTTTAAAACACATCCCTGCTGCTATTATAAAAATAGAGGGAAAAAAAATGAATCCGTAACAACAAATCCTTTACAAAAACCGTAGTATGTAGAGACATTCTACCCAAACTCTTTACACATTATGTACCCTTTAAAATTGTCATGTAAACAATACACAAATCAAAGTTTATCTGAAGTTTTGTTGGAGGGAATTTCTTCCTTCTTGCCCCCGTTGCCATGGGGCCCTCTCCTGTGGCTGTTTCAAGCAAGGCCTCAGGGAGATCCAATTGGGATCAAATTGGGCATAAAGGGTGAGCTGCGCCTTGCTTGGGAAGCATGTGCCCGCGCCACCCTCGGTGGCCGCCTGAGCAGCCGGGCTCTCTGGAAAGGCTCCCACCTCCCTCCTGTGTGTCTTGTATCTCTCTCGGAGCAGTACTTATTCTCCCTTTTCCATCCAGGAAGCCACCTGCATTCCTTCCATCCCCTCCCAGTCCCGTGTCTCCCCAGAGACCCCTCCCCATCCCACACACCAAACCATCCCATGACAGACAAATGACAAAAGAACCAGTCCCAGTTCTACTGATACGTTTACAAGGATGACCTACGCTCTCACAAAATCAAAATGGGAGAGGGACCAGGGGAAAAGCGGCTGCAAAGCATCTTGAAGGATTCTGTGCAACCCTGAAGATGGTGACTCTGGACCCGCAGCAGTCGATTTCACGGCCAGCGCGGTCACTCTCATCTTCAGCTTCTAGATTGTGGAGGTCCGGTCTACCCCATCTGGGAGAGAAAGCAGCACACGGTGGCCTTGGGTGAGTAAGACAAGTCCACTCACGCCCACGTACACCAAGGCCATGCACGGCGGGCCCCCCATCTCTGAGGACAGATCAGGGCTACATTCGTTCGTTCATTCAGTTGTTCACGTACCCACCCGCTCAATACCTGGGGAGCAGCTATTCTTGCCAGGAGCCATGTTGAGCTTGAGAACCACACTAAGAGACCTGATCCTTGCCTTCCAAGTACTCACAATCTAGGCTGGATGCAGACACGTAGCCACAATGATGCTGTGGGCAGTAACTGTTGTAATAGAATGTGTTCCAAGACAGCAGGAACATAGAGGAAGGAATGTTTGAGTTGGCCTTGGAAGTTGAGGGCAGTTTCACAGGGAGCTAACATGAGTTTTGTTGCTGGTGCTGACAGGAGAAGAAAGAACGTGCCAGGCAAGGAAGAGGCAGGAGAGGACGAAGGTGGGGAGGGGCCTGTGTGACGACTGTCGTTGATGGCGGAGGGGAGGGGCCTGCACCAGGCACACAGGTGGATCTGCCTCACGTCCCTTTCTTTGGCAGCACCTCCAAGTCTCAGATAAAAGACTGGGGACAAGGTGGCTGTGACCCTGGCCATAGCCAAACAGACCAGGGGGATGGAGGCATTTGACCCAAACTGATCCAGGTTCTGTCTCAAGAATCTGATCGATGTCAGAGATGTCAGAGGCAGATGTGTGGGCACTTGGAACTGGAAGGTCTTGTGGGAGCAGGAGAGTGCTGCATCTCTGTACTAGGCAGAACTCAGGTGTGGGAGGGGAGTGGCAGAGTATTCCATGGAAAGCTGGTGGACCCAAAGTGCTACGGAGGAGCGCTAAGCCCACTGCCAGGGTCCTGGCTGCCTCATGGGTGGTTCCAGGCTGGCAACTCTCCCACCTGGGCCTTGAGGGAGAACCACCTCTTTATTCGTAGGTTCACATGCAGTTGTAGGAAATAGTCCAGCGAGACCCTGCATGGGGTACTTTCCTTTATAAAGAGCATTTGGCAGTCTTGCTACGAATGATGATGATGCTAGTGCTTAGCAGTTTGATAAGAGCTTCCAAAATGCCTATTATCTGAGATAGATCAACTTTGCCAGGTTTTCCCCAATGGAAACATTTTGCAAAACTACAGCATGATATCACAATTAAGATACTGACGTTGATACAATCCACTGATCTTAGTTCCCCAGTTTTACCTGTGTGTGTGTGTGTGTGTGTGTGTGTGTGTATGTATGTGTATTAAGTTCTGTATGGTTTTCAGGGAGATTTTAAAGAAAGGAAGTAGTGGTCCCTGAGCGTGTCTGTGGTGTTAGACCATCAATCCTAGCTGCCCACGGATGTGAACTTTTAATCAATAACCTCTCTTCACCTTCTGCAGGTGTCAGCCTGAGCCTTCTGAGTGGCGGCTCTGTGGTGGTAACTGCAGATGGGAAAACGGGGGGTGTTGTGTATGTGTGTCCACACGCATGGGTGTTTGCGGAAGTCCCTCTGTTGCGGGGGGATGTGTGTAGAAGTCCCTCCCTCGTCTGTGGAAGTGCAGTACACACTGTTGCTGGGGCTACTGGCCCACTCCTTCATGCCAAATCATTATAGCTATAAAAGCAGGGAGCTGGAAACATGACAATCTCAACTAACCCAACCCAGAGCTGCATTTTCACTGAATTCCAACCCCACACCTCGTCCTCCACAGGTGGGGAACTGTCCAATAGGTAAGTCCAGACTCGACATTTATAGTGGTGCAAGCTGTGCACTGGATACCTCTGAGGGCATCATTCGCATGCAACTGTCATAGGTTTTATGGTTATTACAACAAATTTCCTATAAATGTCAGCACAGCCTCTTGAGAAAGTAGAGACTTTGCACAAAGTCTCCATGTCAGCTAGCAGTGGGGTGAGTCCCAAGAAAAGGGTGAGGAGAGAAGGAATAGTGAGGGCAGCGTCTACAGAGTAAACCCCAGAATGTGAGAGAGCAGACTGTGTGTTGCCCTCGCTGGTGTGAGTCACTGCAGATTCCACTCTGCTGGCAGGAGCCTGGCGTTTGCAGCCGTGGATGTTTCCCGCCCACAAGGTCCCTCTGCAGGAGGAAGAGAACGGTAGGCTTGGCCTTGTGTCTTCCTGAACACTCAGGGCCACTAAACAGAAGCAGGCCCAACAGAGCTTGATGGAAGCCTTAGGTGAGACCTGCAAAGCAAGATGCAGAAGCGACCTACCAGCTGGCGTCCTCACCGCTTCTGCTGAGGGGTGGAGGGAGAGAGGAGATGGAAGGGAAGGCCAAAGAGAAAAGTGGCTCAGATTTGGCACCAGGAGGGCAGCAGTTACAGAAACAGAGCAGTGATGTCAGCACAAAAGGATGGGCCCCCAGGGGCCAGCCATGCTAGAATGTCATCCTGGGATGCAGTGTCCCGGGCGCTTGGACACCCTCCTCCTCCATTCCTGAGTCGCAAGCGGAGGAACCTCTTTTACTGCGCTTTCCTCTCCTCCCTAGTCACTTGTCTTCCTGTAAAATGACTTAATTCATTGGCATCTGTCTCTAGCAAAGGTCATCTTCCTAGCACCTGGAAGAGGTCAGCCAGCAGAGAGGCGCTGTCATAGTGGGAGGGCACAATGCCACTGTGCCCAACTAGGCTACCCTGAACTTAATTTGCATTCTCTGTTCAGGAAACTGCTTACAAGGCTTCCCACCAGAGGGGATTATTGAGAAAAAACACAGCAATAAAAAGGCTTAGGAGATTAACAAGATGAAAACATTAGCAGAAACCATCAGTTCAGAGAGGTTTCCTGTAAAAATAGAAGAATAGACTAAAAAAAGAAGTCTTTTGAATGAAAACCCTCCGTTAATAAAGAGTGTTTGGCATTCTTGCTACTAATGACGATAATGCTAGTACTTAGCAGTTTGTGAGAGTTTCCAAAATGCCTATTATCTGAGATAGATCAAGCCCTGGCGGGGGAGGTCAGTTCTCCTTGCTGACTCCCGAAAGCAGGGAAAGACTGAGCCTCGTCCCCAACCCAGCCGGCCTCTGGGGTAGGAGAGCACACGGCTCCCTGTGGTGGGCTGAGCGTGGCTGGCAGCCCAGGCTGGGGGCATCCCTCACAGCGTCCGAGCTCTGGCAGATGCCTGCTAGGGACTCACCGGCTGCTACCCTGACTCTGGCCCCAGGAAGACCCTTATTACTAACTAAAAAACTTTTTTAAATTGATACATTTGCACATAATAAATCTCAATCTTTGAAAGTATACAATTCAGTAGTTTTTAGTATATTCACAAAGTTGTGCAACCATCACCACTGTCTAATTCCAGAACATTTCATCATCCCTCAAAGAGATCTGGTACCTATTAGCCGTCACTCTCGATTCCCACCTCCCTTCAGCCCCTGGCAACCACTAATCTGCTTTCTGTCCCTGTAGATTAGCCTATTCTGGACATTCCCATGAATGGAGGCCTGCACTATGCAGTCTTTTATATCTGGGCTGTTTCACTTAGCATAGCCTTGTCAAGGCCCGTCCACACCGTGGCTCGCATCGGTACTTCTTTCCCTTTTAAGGCTACATGCTGTCCTGCTTTTGGGCTACACCACGTTTTGTGGATCCATGTTCATCTGGTGATGGATGTTTGGGGGCTCGTCACTCATCAGGGGGCTGCTGACCCAATCTTCGTAAGGTGGAGAAGATGTCACAGGCCACCTCTTGCCAGAGGAACTAGGGATGCCCAGTGACGCTGAGGAGTGTCTAGAGTCTGAATGGCTACGGAGGGAGGGGGCAGTGGTTTGCAAGTGGGGTTCTCTAGAGCCCCCGGGGAAGTCACAGAAGGGGCCGTGCCTTCCCACCACCTGTTTGGCCTGAAGCCCTGGGATGTCACAGAGGCCCTGGGAGGCCTTCATCCCCCTCCTAGTACTGAGGTCAAGTGGGTGTAGCCCCAGCCCTCCGCTCTGCTCCGTGCAGAGCGTTTGTGTGTTTCATCTTTGGTTTCAGGATGAGACCGTGTTTGCAGAGACTAAAAAAATCTAAAAACCCCCAGTCTGGAAGACAAAGCTCTCTGGAGTAGTGGCTGATGGCAGCTTTTCCCCAACACGGCCAAGATGGCACACACCTCAGCCCTAGGTGTGAGGATGGCCCTTCTCCGGGTGGGTAAGTGCATCCATGCTGGGAAGGCTCACAGGAGGCCTCTCTGGGCCTCCATGACTCAGAGCCTCCCAGGAAGCTGGCAGGAAGGGGCAGGCATTGCCTCGCCTCTGCCTGCCAAGTGTCCGCAAATATCCAGGCCCGGAGAAAGGTGCCCTTTTAGTACCGAGAGGGAGCTGAGGGCCTCCCAGGCTGCCGTGACCAGGCAGGGCCTCAGAACAAACAGTCGGGGGCAGCGCAGCTGCTCTCGGGCCACAGCCCCCGTTCCTGGCTTGCCTGTGGATGTGCTGGCACATCCAACTCGACCTGTCCCTGTCACATGGCAAAGGACGCCTCGCCTGCTTGGGGCTCCAGGCGTCACAGAAGCTGTTTGCAACAGGGAGACAGAAAAACAAGCAGGGGTTTTTGTTTCAAAAATTCTATTTTTAGAGCAAGTTGGGATGTACTTGGACTCTGCTGGGGGATCCAGTGCCGAGAAGGAAAGCATCCAATGCCGTGTGGGATATTCCCACTAAAAGCTACATCTTGTGTGCCTGCTTCCCCAGCCTCTGGCATTTGGCTGGGACAACTGCGGTGGTGTGATTCCAATGTGTGCTGCGGGGTGCAGCTTCTGGGGCCAGAGGGATGGCTTTGGGCTCTGGGTCCCTGACTCACCTCCCAGAAAGGAGGAGTAGGGCACTGTGGGCTGCTCGGCAGGGTGTGGCTGGATAAGGGTCCAACAGCACCTCAAGGCCTCTCTTTCTGTCCCCTGCCTCCTCCTCTCCTCATCCCTTTCCCATTCTCCGGAGCTACTGCCACAGTGTAGACAGCAGATGGCCAGCACTTCTCCCAGGTGCACAGTAACAAGGACACGCAGGAAGGACACACTCACCTCCCAGGGCGTGTTCGGTCATACTGAGGCACAAGGACTCCAGCCTGTTGTTGATGTCAGGTTCAGTCACAGGAAGCTGGAATTCTGCAGAGGATACAGGGTTATGTTGGTGACAGGGACTCTAAGGACAAGGAGAAAGTACACATGGTGCCACCAGGCTCCACCTGCCAGGGTGCGGGTCTGGTGTGCCTCCCTGGGACTGTCAGGGCACATTACAGTCAGGGTCAAACAACCTCTAGGTCTGGTTGACACAGAGTCCATTGTGAACATGGGCAGCTGGAACAAAACCAGTGACTAAAAATAGCTGGTCAGAGTCATAGTCTCTCCCTCCTCACAGCCCTCCAGCGGCCTCCCGTCAGAGGGAAAGCCAACCTCCTGCCGTGGCCCACAAGGCCCCGCGTGGTCTGGCCCCCCCACTTACCTCCCTGCCCTTGTACAGCTCTGCCTTTCCTTGCTCCTTCCCGGGCCCCCTCTACCCCAGGGCCTTTGCACTGCTGTTCCCCCTGGCCTGGAATTAAGGTCCCCAGAAAGGTTCTCGTGGCTCACTCTCTCCCTGCATTCACATTTCCGGCTCTCCTGCCTCAGAAAGGACGTCCAGTCCATTGTGTGTGAACAGTACCTCCCCCATACCATCCCTTTCCCCTGCTTGATTGTTCTTCAGAGCCTCCACCAACATATGACATGCTATGTATTTATTTTCTCTCCACCACCCAGCTGAATGTCGCTTTGTTACAGCAGGACTTAGCTCTGCAATGTCACACGCGCCTGGCACATTTTTGCCTCATTGCGAAGAGCAAGGTAGGAAACTCATGGCACGGGGAGCACTTTTTCTGATACTGGCCCTGGCCTTCCACACGCTGCCTACATGTCTACAGAGTGAGAAGCGGAAACTCTGACAGCTAAGAATTGTGAGACGCTGTGGAGGGCTTTGTCCTGGGGGATGGGGAAGTCTCAGTGTTGCCGCTGCCTTCCTGTGTGATCCCGGGAAGCTGTTCCCTGCTCTTCTACCTGTCAAGTGGGAAAAGCGTCCTGTGGCCCAGACTTCAGGCCATTTCCCTGCTCTCACATCCCCACCAGGGGGACATGGGGGCAGAGAGAGAAAGATACGAAGATGAGGTTGGTGGTTTGGTGGGATAGGAAGTTAAAGCCAATGGCTAAACCAAAGTAATCCTTTTCCTTGATTAGCTGTCCATCAGGATCTTTGTTGCAATTTGAGCTTCCCATTACCAGGTAGTTCAGAGGCTGATGTCGCTTCCGTTATTTAAAAATCTCAAAGAGAATGTTGGTAATGGATCAATATGGAAGGCACCGGGGAGCAGACAGTGTTCTTCCTGACACGAGTCCCAGCAGCGATGGGTTTGGAAGACGACCGTGCCAACTCACGCATGGGCAGAGGCTGATCGAGCTCCCAGGGAAGTGGGGAGCGGAGAGGATGGCAGAGTCTCTCCCTGGGGCCCCCGCTAGTTGCTCTTAGAGTAGGGTCGGGGCAATCAGACAATCCCAGAGGGAAGAGATTTTAGTATTTTCATCCATTCATGTGAAAATCATATGCATGCAAAAATTAGCAGTCTTTAGGGTGTGAAATCTATAAAATAGAAACACAATTTTATATATAACGAGTTAGCAAATATGAAAAAAAACAAACCTCAGCAATTATAGCCATCCATATGCTCATTGTAAGATTTAGTTTACTCTCCAGCGCTCCCCTTTAAACAAACACTGTGGAGAGATTTGGATAAATAAAGATGCTCGACATTTGGAGAGAAGTGTTTCAGCTGCAAGATTTCTTGCCAACACGCAGCAAAATGCCATTTTCCAAGCCTGGGATTGCGTGTTCCAAAAAGGGGGCTGAGAAATGCAGGGCTCTCCGCTCCAGAATCCCCAAACCTTCGTGGCTGCTCTTTTAGGTGGGAAGCAGGGGCGCTGGCTTCTCCTCCCCTGCTCTTCTGCAGCGCTGGGGAGCCGTGACCCACGCTGCTCTGAGTGGCTCTGAAAAATGCTAAGTCTCGGGAGAAGCCCATATGTTCACACTGCAGAGTTTCCTAATAGTGTGACTTTTTAATTGTGTATTTGATAAAAACAGATCCATGGACTCTTGCCACACACACAAGACGGAGGGAGACTAGTTGGGCAGAAAACAGCTTCCATCTCAGGCTAGAAACCCTCAGCTGCGTGGGGCTTGGTGGGCAGAGCTCTCACAGGAGCTCCAGAGGGGCATTCGGGCAGCTCCTGCCTCCAAGGCCCACGTTAACCATGAGACCAACTCTTGCTACAGCTCCTGCTAACCCTGAGGGCTCATCTCATTTATTCTGGGCCCTCAGCTGTCACGTAGCAAGCAGACACAGTTGCGAGTCCTCAGTAAGGCAAGAGAGAAAGACCCCTCTGAAACTGAGCCTTCTCTGCTGTTGCCCAAAGTAGGCCTGTTTCCGCAGCTCAGGTGACATCTCTGAGGCCAGGAATTCTTCTTGTCCTTACCATTACTCCACCTCAGGATTTAGTGAGGATCCCAAGTTCTGGGATCCCCAGGATCTAGGCTGACTTGACACTTTTTAACTGTATCTTTTCAGAAGTCCCACATGTACACAGTAGTCTAGTGTTCCATACCAGAGTCAAGAAGATTCCAGAAGCAAGCAGCAACCCATCCCTAATGAGATGCTGCTGCAGCATCCAACTGAGCAGCTCACATGGCTTGTTCTTGGCAGAAAGGTCCACCCTGCTGAGTCTCACATACGTGGCCCCTACGGTGCAATTGTGAAGCTCTTTCTCCAAGGCACAGAGGGTCAGGGGCCAGTTTCTTGAGAACATTCGAATAAGAAACAGGCCAGAGCCTTCTAGGAAAAGCCTTTAGGACCCTACTTTGCCAATGACAGCTGAGGCTACTCTGCTGAATAACTGGAAAGGTCTTGTGTCTGGTTAAGTGAGAAGTGGGGTTGCGGGAAGGAGAGCAGGGAAGACAGGCTGCCTAGGAGGGGAAAGGGGACAGAGAAGTGGGACAGGGACTGCTGTGATGAGACAAGGGAAGGTGAGGGCCAAGAAGAAAGGGGGAGGGTGGTTAAAAAAAAAAAAAAAGAAGAGAGGAACTGGTGTGGGCAGGAAAACAGAGCCAACCTCTGTATCCATCGTCTGCCAGTCCTGATGAGGGCTGTTTGCCTTGCCTTATTATAAGACAGGGAGGGGGCCAGGCATGGTGGCTCACACCTGTAATCCCAGCACTTTGGGAGACTAAGGTGGAGGATTGCTTGAGGCCAGGAGTTCGATACCAGCCTGGTCAACATAGCAAGACCCCATCTTTACAAAAATTTTTTCAAAAATCAGCTGGGCATGGTGGCGCACTCCTGTAGTTCTAGCTACTTAGGAGGCTGAGGTGGAAAGGATCCCTTGGGCCCAGAAGTTTGAGGTTGCAGTGAGCTATGATGACACCATTGTATTCTAGCCTGGGTAACAGCGAGACCCTGCCTAAAAAAAAAAAAAAAAAAAAAAGAGGAAACGTTTATATAGTACTTTAAGTGGTCCCTGTTCCGGTTTCTGCCTCTGCATGGCAGCCCTCTCCACTCCCCGAATGGACCCAGTGCATCAATGACATGCTCCCTCTCCCTCTCCCTACTCTTCCTAAAGGCAGTTCTCGGGAAGGACTCTGAAACTTACTAAGGAGGAAATGAGCCGGGCACGGTGGCTCACGCCTGTAATCCTAGCACTCTGGGAGGCCGAGGCGGGCGGATCGCTCAAGGTCAGGAGTTCGAAACCAGCCTGAGCAAGAGTGAGACCGTCTCTACTATAAATAGAAAGAAAGAAATTAATTGGCCAACTAAAGATATATATAGAAAAAATTAGCCAGGCATGGTGGCGC